>JAVVLW010002826.1:0-13000 GCA_034401795.1 Chaetoderma sp. LZ-2023a
GGATACACAATTCCCAATTCGTCACCAGCAGTAGGGGCATGTAGGATACACATTTCCCAATTCGTCACCGGCAGTAGGAGCATGTAGGATACACATTTCCCAGTTCGTCACCAGCAGTAGGCATGTAGGATAAACAATTCCCAATTCGTCACCAGCAGTAGAGGCATGTAGGATACACATTTCCCAGTCCGTCACCAGCAGTACAGGCATGTAGGATACACATTTCCCAATTCGTCACCAGCAGGAGAGGCATGTAGGATACACATTATCCAGTACATCACCAGCAGTAGGGGCATATATTATACACATTATCTAGTACATCACCAGCAGTATGGTCATGTAGGATACACATTTCCCAATTCGTCACCAGCAGTAGTGGCATGTAGGATACACATTATCCAGTACATCACCAGCAGTAGGGGCATATATGACACACATTATCTAGTACATCAACAGCAGAAGGCGCATGTAGGATACACATTTCCCAATTCGTCACCAGCAGTAGGGGCATGTAGGATACACAATTCCCAATTCGTCACCAGCAGTAGGGGCATGTAGGATACACATTTCCCAGGTCTTCACCAGCAGTAGGCACGTAGGATACACAATTCCCAATTCGTCACGAGCAGAAGGGGCATGTATCATACACATTTTCCAGTCCGTCACCAGCAGTAGAGGCATGTAGGATACACATTTTCCAATTCGTCACCAGCAGTACTGGCATGTAGCATACACATTAACCAGTACATCACCAGCAGTAGGGGCATATATGATACACATTATCTAATACATCACCAGCAGTATGGGCATGTAGGATACACATTTCCCAATTCGTCACCAGTAGTAGGGGCATATAGGATACACATAATCCAGTACATCACCAGCAGTAGGGGCATGTAGGATACACATAAGCCAGTACATCACCAGCAGTAGGGGCATGTAGGATACACATTATCCAGTACATCACCAGCAGTAGGGGCATATATGATACACATTATCTTGTACATCACCAGCAGTAGGTGCATGTAGGATACACATTTCCCAATTCGTCACCAGCAGTAGGGGCATGTAGGATACACATTTCCCAATTCGTCACCAGCAGTAGGGGCATGTAGGATACACATTTCCCAGTCCGTCACCAGCTGTAGAGGCATGTAGGAAACACATTTCCCAATTCATCACCAGCAGTAGGGGAATGTAGGATACATATTACCCAGTACATCACCAGCAGTAGGGGCATATATGATACACATTATCCAGTACATCACCAGCAGTATGGGCATGTAGGATACACATTTCCCAATTCGTCACCAGCAGTAGGGGCATGTAGGATACACATAATCCAGTACATTACCACCAGTAGGAGCATGTAGGATACACATTTTCCAGTACATCACCAGCAGTAGGAGCATGAAGGATACACATTTTCCAGTACATCACCAGCAGTAGGGGCATGTAGGATACACATTTCCCAATTCATCACCAGCAGTAGGCATGTAGGATACACAATTCCCAATTCGTCACCAGCAGTAGTGGCATGTAGGATACACATTATCCAGTACATCACCAGCAGTAGGGGCATATATTATACACATTATCTAGTACATCACCAGCAGTATGGGCATGTAGGATACACATTTCCCAATTCGTCACCAGCAGTAGTGGCATGTAGGATACACATTATCCAGTACATCACCAGCAGTAGGGGCATATATGATACACATTTCCCAATTCGTCACCAGCAGTAGAGGCATGTGGGATACACATTTCCCAATTCGTCACCAGCAGTAGGCGCATGTAGGATACACATTTCCCAATTCGTCACCAGCAGTAAGGGCATGTAGGATACACAATTCCCAATTCGTCACCAGCAGTAGGGGCATGTAGGATACACATTTCCCAGGTCATCACCAGCAGTAGGCATGTAGGATACACAATTCCCAATTCGTCACGAGCAGTAGGGGCATGTAGGATACACATTATCCAGTACATCACCAGCAGTAGGGGCATATATGATACACATTATCTAGTACATCACCAGCAGTATGGGCATGTAGGATACACATTTCCCAATTCGTCACCAGCGGTAGAGGCATGTAGGATACACATTTCCCAGTTCGTCACCAGCAGTAGGGGCATATAGGATACACATAATCCAGTACATCACCAGCAGTAGGGGCATGTAGGTTACACATAATCCAGTACATCTCCAGCAGTAGGGGCATGTAGGATACCCATTATCCAGTACATCACCAGCAGTAGGGGCATATTTGATACACATTATCTAGTACATCATCGCCAGCAGTATGGGCACGTAGGATACACATTTCCCAATTCGTCACCAGCAGTAGGGGCATGTCAGGATACACATAATCCAGTACATCACCAGCAGTAAGGGTATGCAGGATATACATTTCCTAATTCGTCACCAGCAGTAGGGGCATGTAGGATACACATTTCCCAGTTCGTCACCAGCAGTAGGCATGTCGGATACACAATTCCCAATTCGTCACCAGCAGTAGGGGCATGTAGGATACACATTTCCCAGTGCGTCGCCAGCAGTAGGGGCATGTAGGATACACATTTTCCAATTCATCACCAGCAGTAAGGATATGCAGGATATACATTTCCCAATTCGTCACCAGCAGTAGGAGCATGTAGGATACACATTTCCCAGTTCGTCACCAGCAGTAGGCATGTAGGATACACAATTCCCAATTCGTCACCAGCAGTAGAGGCATGTAGGATACACATTTCCCAGTCCGTCACCAGCAGTAGAGGCATGTAGGATACACATTTCCCAATTCGTCACCAGCAGGAGAGGCATGTAGGATACACATTATCCAGTACATCACCAGCAGTAGGGGCATATATTATACACATTATCTAGTACATCACCAGCAGTATGGTCATGTAGGATACACATTTCCCAATTCGTCACCAGCAGTAGTGGCATGTAGGATACACATTATCCAGTACATCACCAGCAGTAGGGGCATATATGACACACATTATCTAGTACATCAACAGCAGAACGCGCATGTAGGATACACATTTCCCAATTCGTCACCAGCAGTAGGGGCATGTAGGATACACAATTCCCAATTCGTCACCAGCAGTAGGGGCATGTAGGATACACATTTCCCAGGTCTTCACCAGCAGTAGGCACGTAGGATACACAATTCCCAATTCGTCACGAGCAGTAGGGGCATGTATCATACACATTTTCCAGTCCGTCACCAGCAGTAGAGGCATGTAGGATACACATTTTCCAATTCGTCACCAGCAGTACTGGCATGTAGCATACACATTAACCAGTACATCACCAGCAGTAGGGGCATATATGATTCACATTATCTAATACATCACCAGCAGTATGGGCATGTAGGATACACATTTCCCAATTCGTCACCAGTAGTAGGGGCATATAGGATACACATAATCCAGTACATCACCAGCAGTAGGGACATGTAGGATACACATAAGCCAGTACATCACCAGCAGTAGGGGCATGTAGGATACACATTTCCCAATTCGTCACCAGCAGTAGGGGCATGTAGGATACACATTTCCCAGTCCGTCACCAGCTGTAGAGGCATGTAGGAAACACATTTCCCAATTCATCACCAGCAGTAGGGGAATGTAGGATACATATTACCCAGTACATCACCAGCAGAAGGGGCAAATATGATACACATTATCCAGTACATCACCAGCAGTATGGGTATGTAGGATACACATTTCCAAATTCGTCACCAGCAGTAGGGGCATGTAGGATACACATAATCCAGTACATTACCACCAGTAGGAGCATGTAGGATACACATTTTCCAGTACATCACCAGCAGTAGGAGCATGAAGGATACACATTTTCCAGTACATCACCAGCAGTAGGGGCATGTAGGATACACATTTCCCAATTCATCACCAGCAGTAAGGGCATGCAGGATATACATTTCCCAATTCGTCACCAGCAGTAGGGGCATGTAGGATACACATTTCCCAGTTCGTCCCCAGCAGTAGGCATGTAGGATACACAATTCCCAATTCGTCACCAGCAGTAGAGGCATGTAGGATACACATTTCCCAGTCCGTTAGCAGCAGTAGAGGCATGTGGGATACACATTTCCCAATTCGTCACCAGCAGTAGAGGCATGTGGGATACACATTTCCCAATTCGTCACCAGCAGTAGTGGCATGTAGGATACACATCATGGAGTACATCACCAACAGTAGGGGCATATATGATACACATTATCTAGTACATCACCAGCAGTAGGGGCATGTAGGATACACATTTCCCAGTTCGTCCCCAGCAGTAAGCATGTAGGATACACAATTCCCAATTCGTCACCAGCAGTAGAGGCATGAAGGATACACATTTCCCAGTCCGTTACCAGCAGTAGAGGCATGTGGGATACACATTTCCCAATTCGTCACCAGCAGTAGGGGCATATATGATACACATTATCTAGTACATCACCAGCAGTATGGGCATGTAGGATACACTTTTCCCAATTCGTCACCAGCAGTAGGGCCATGTAGGATACACATAATCCAGTGCATCACCAGCAGTAGGGGCATGTAGGATACACATTTTCCAGTACATCACCAGCAGTAGGGGCATGTAGGATACACATTTTCCAATTCGTCACCAGTAGTAGGGGCATGTAGGATACACATAATCCAGTACATCACCAGCAGTAGGGGCTTGTAGGATACACATTATCCAGTACATCACCAGCAGTAGGGGCATATATGATACACATTATCTAGTACATCACCAGCAGTAGGTGCATGTAGGATACACATTTCCCAATTCGTCACCAGCAGTAGGGGCATGTAGGATACACATTTCCCAATTCGTCACCAGCAGTAGGGGCATGTAGGATACACATTTCCCAGTCCGTCACCAGCTGTAGAGGCATGTAGGAAACACATTTCCCAATTCAGCAGTAGGGGAATGTAGGATACATATTACCCAGTACATCACCAGCAGTAGGGGCATATATGATACACATTATCCAGTACATCACCAGCAGTATGGGCATGTAGGATACACATTTCCCAATTCGTCACCAGCAGTAGGGGCATGTAGGATACACATAATCCAGTACATTACCAGCAGTAGGAGCATGTAGGATACACATTTTCCAGTACATCACCAGCAGTAGGAGCATATAGGATACACATTTTCCAGTACATCACCAGCAGTAGGGGCATGTAGGATACACATTTCCCAATTCATCACCGGCAGTAAGGGCATGCAGGATATACATTTCCCAATTCGTCACCAGCAGTAGGGGTATGTAGGATACACATTTCCCAGTTCGTCCCCAGCAGTAGGCATGTAGGATACACAATTCCCAATTCGTCACCATCAGTAGGGGCATGTAGGATACACATTTCCCACTGCGTCGCCAGCAGTATGGGCATGTAGGATACACATTTCCCAATTCGTCACCAGCAGTAGAGGCATGTAGGATACACATTTCCCAGTCCGTTAGCAGCAGTAGAGGCATGTGGTATACACATTTCCCAATTCGTCACCAGCAGTAGAGGCATGTAGGATACACATTTCCCAGTCCGTTAGCAGCAGTAGAGGCATGTGGGATACACATTTCCCAATTCGTCACCAGCAGTAGAGACATGTGGGATACACATTTCCCAATTCGTCACCAGCAGTAGTGGCATGTAGGATACACATTATGGAGTACATCACCAACAGTAGGGGCATATATGATACACATTATCTAGTACATCACCAGCAGTAGGGGCATGTAGGATACACATTTCTCAATTCATCACCGGCAGTAAGGGCATGCAGGATATACATTTCCCAATTCGTCACCAGCAGTAGGGGTATGTAGGATACACATTTCCCAGTTCGTCCCCAGCAGTAGGCATGTAGGATACACAATTCCCAATTCGTCACCATCAGTAGGGGCATGTAGGATACACATTTCCCACTGCGTCGCCAGCAGTATGGGCATGTAGGATACACATTTCCCAATTCGTCACCAGCAGTAGAGGCATGTAGGATACACATTTCCCAGTCCGTTAGCAGCAGTAGAGGCATGTGGGATACACATTTCCCAATTCGTCACCAGCAGTAGAGGCATGTAGGATACACATTTCCCAGTCCGTTAGCAGCAGTAGAGGCATGTGGGATACACATTTCCCAATTCGTCACCAGCAGTAGAGACATGTGGGATACACATTTCCCAATTCGTCACCAGCAGTAGTGGCATGTAGGATACACATTATGGAGTACATCACCAACAGTAGGGGCATATATGATACACATTATCTAGTACATCACCAGCAGTGTGGGCATGTAGAATACACATTTCCCAATTCGTCACCAGCAGTAGAGGCATGAAGGATACACATTTCCCAGTCAGTTACCAGCAGTAGAGGCATGTGGGATACACATTTCCCAATTCGTCACCAGCAGTAGTGTCATGTAGGATACACATTATCCAGTGCATCACCAGCAGTAGGGGCATGTAGGATACACATTTTCCAGTACATCACCAGCAGTAGGGGCATATATAATACACATCATCTAGTACATCACCAGCAGTATGGGCATGTAGGATACACTTTTCCCAATTCGTCACCAGCAGTAGGGCCATGTAGGATACACATAATCCAGTGCATCACCAGCAGTAGGGGCATGTAGGATACACATTTTCCAGTACATCACCAGCAGTAGGGGCATGTAGGATACACATTTTCCAATTCGTCACCAGTAGTAGGGGCATGTAGGATACACATAATCCAGTACATCACCAGCAGTAGGGGCTTGTAGGATACACATTATCCAGTACATCACCAGCAGTAGGGGCATATATGATACACATTATCTAGTACATCACCAGCAGTAGGTGCATGTAGGATACACATTTCCCAATTCGTCACCAGCAGTATGGGCATGTAGGATACACATTTCCCAATTCGTCACCAGCAGTAGGGGCATGTAGGATACACATTTCCCAGTCCGTCACCAGCTGTAGAGGCATGTAGGAAACACATTTCCCAATTCATCACCAGCAGTAGGGGAATGTAGGATACATATTACCCAGTACACCACCAGCAGTAGGGGCATATATGATACACATTATCCAGTACATCACCAGCAGTATGGGCATGTAGGATACACATTTCCCAATTCGTCACCAGCAGTAGGGGCATGTAGGATACACATAATCCAGTACATTACCAGCAGTAGGGGCATGTAGGATACACATTGTCCAGTACATCACCAGCAGTAGGAGCATATAGGATACACATTTTCCAGTACATCACCAGCAGTAGGGGCATGTAGGATACACATTTCCCAATTCATCACCGGCAGTAAGGGCATGCAGGATATACATTTCCCAATTCGTCACCAGCAGTAGGGGTATGTAGGATACACATTTCCCAGTTCGTCCCCAGCAGTAGGCATGTAGGATACACAATTCCCAATTCGTCACCATCAGTAGGGGCATGTAGGATACACATTTCCCACTGCGTCGCCAGCAGTATGGGCATGTAGGATACACATTTCCCAATTCGTCACCAGCAGTAGAGGCATGTAGGATACACATTTCCCAGTCCGTTAGCAGCAGTAGAGGCATGTGGGATACACATTTCCCAATTCGTCACCAGCAGTAGAGGCATGTGGGATACACATTTCCCAATTCGTCACCAGCAGTAGTGGCATGTAGGATACACATTATCGAGTACATCACCAACAGTAGGGGCATATATGATACACATTATCTAGTACATCACCAGCAGTGTGGGCATGTAGAATACACATTTCCCAATTCGTCACCAGCAGTAGAGGCATGTAGGATACACATTTCCCAGTCCGTTACCAGCAGTAGAGGTATGTGGGATACACATTTCCCCAATTCTTCACCAGCAGTAGAGGCATGTGGGATACACATTTCCCAATTCGTCACCAGCAGTAGTGTCATGTAGGATACACATTATCCAGTACATCACCAGCAGTAGGGGCATATATGATACACATTATCTAGTACATAACCAGCAGTATGGGCATGTAGGATACACTTTTCCCAATTCGTCACCAGCAGTAGGGCCATGTAGGATACACATAATCCAGTGCATCACCAGCAGTAGGGGCATGTAGGATACACATTTTCCAGTACATCACCAGCAGTAGGGGCATGTAGGATACACATTTTCCAATTCGTCACCAGCAGTACTGGGATGTAGGATACACATAATCCAGTACATCACCAGCATTAAGGGTATGCAGGATATACATTTCCCAATTCGTCACCAGCAGTAGGGGCATGTAGGATACACATTTCCCAGTTCGTCACCAGCAGTAGGCATGTAGGATACACAATTACCAATTCGTCACCAGCAGTAGGCGCATGCAGGATATACATTTCCCAATTCGTCACCAGCAGTAGGGGTATGTAGGATACACATTTCCCAGTTCGTCCCCAGCAGTAGGCATGTAGGATACACAATTCCCAATTCGTCACCATCAGTAGGGGCATGTAGGATACACATTCCCACTGCGTCGCCAGCAGTATGGGCATGTAGGATACACATTTCCCAATTCGTCACCAGCAGTGGAGGCATGTAGGATACACATTTCCCAGTCCGTTAGCAGCAGTAGAGGCATGTGGGATACACATTTCCCAATTCGTCACCAGCAGTAGAGGCATGTGGGATACACATTTCCCAATTCGTCACCAGCAGTAGTGGCATGTAGGATACACATTATCGAGTACATCACCAACAGTAGGGGCATATATGATACACATTATCTAGTACATCACCAGCAGTGTGGGCATGTAGAATACACATTTCCCAATTCGTCACCAGCAGTAGAGGCATGTAGGATACACATTTCCCAGTCCGTTACCAGCAGTAGAGGCATGTGGGATACACATTTCCCCAATTCGTCACCAGCAGTAAAGGCATGTGGGATACACATTTCCCAATTCGTCACCAGCAGTAGTGTCATGTAGGATACACATTATCCAGTACATCACCAGCAGTAGGGGCATATATGATACACATTATCTAGTACATCACCAGCAGTATGGGCATGTAGTATACACTTTTCCCAATTCGTCACCAGCAGTAGGGCCATGTAGGATACACATAATCCAGTGCATCACCAGCAGTAGGGGCATGTAGGATACACATTTTCCAGTACATCACCAGCAGTAGGGGCATGTAGGATACACATTTTCCAATTCGTCACCAGCAGTACTGGTATGTAGGATACACATAATCCAGTACATCACCAGCAGTAAGGGTATGCAGGATATACATTTCCCAATTCGTCACCAGCAGTAGGGGCATGTAGGATACACATTTCCCAGTTCGTCACCAGCAGTAGGCATGTAGGATACACAATTCCCAATTCGTCACCAGCAGTAGGCGCATGTAGGATATACATTTCCCAGTGCGTCGCCAGCAGTAGGGGCATGTAGGATACACATTTTCCAATTCATCACCAGCAGTAAGGGTATGCAGGATATACATTTCCCAATTCGTCACCAGCAGTAGAGGCATGTAGGATACACGTTTCCCAGTCCGTCACCAGCAGTAGTGGCATGTAGGATACACATTATCCGGTACATCACCAGCAGTATTTCCCAGTGCGTCGCCAGCAGTAGGGGCATGTAGGATACACATTTTCCAATACATCACCAGCAGTAAGTGTATGCAGGATATACATTTCCCAATTCGTCACCGGCAGTAGGAGCATGTAGGATACACATTTCCCAGTTCGTCACCAGCAGTAGGCATGTAGGATACACAATTCCTAATTCGTCACCAGCAGTAGAGGCATGTAAGATACACATTTCCCAGTCCGTCACCAGCAGTAGAGGCATGTAGGATACACATTTCCCAGTCCGTCACCAGCAGTAGAGGCATATAGGATACACATTTCCCAATTCGTCACCAGCAGTAGTGGCATGCAGGATACACATTATCCAGTACATCACCAGCAGGATGGGCATATATGATACACAATATCTAGTACATCACCAGCAGTATGGGCATGTAGGATACACATTTCTGGGAGTCACCAGCAGTATGGGCATGTGGGATACACATTTCCCAATTCGTCACCAGCAGTAGAGGCATGTAGGATACACATTTCCCAGTTCGTTACCAGCAGTAGGGGCATATAGGATACACATTATCTATACACCTGTGCAAAAGTTAAGCACCAGCAAAAACAATAGAACGTAGAAACATGATGGTACAACTAGGCTGCCATACTTTTTGTCCCCGTGTTAGCTGACATAATTCCAAGTACGAAATGCACATGCATGCATGACTTCACGCCGCT
This sequence comes from Chaetoderma sp. LZ-2023a, assembly GCA_034401795.1. Taxonomy (NCBI): domain Eukaryota; kingdom Metazoa; phylum Mollusca; class Caudofoveata; order Chaetodermatida; family Chaetodermatidae; genus Chaetoderma; species Chaetoderma sp. LZ-2023a. Next base: position 10,343 of record JAVVLW010002826.1, read on the forward strand.
TGATGTCCGTGCGTGGCGGGAAACAGCACACGTGTTCAGTTATGTAAAAGTCCAGTTTGAGGTGTAGAACATTACATACAGATTTAGGCGACAAGATTAGGAATTTTGTGTTCATGACCGTGGTTTATTTGTACAGAGAGAATTGGCTCTTGATTGTGAACCGCTATGGCAAGACGAAGGTTAAGTGATCGTGTGAAATGGCAAATCATAGGCATGCATACCACTGGTATGTCATGCAGAGAGATTGGCAGACAGCTGAACATTAACCATACTGTAATCAGTCGTTTGATTGCAAAACATGGGCAAACTAACGAGGTGAAGGACAGGCCTAGATCTGGAAGACCGAAGAAGACTACTGCCCGTGATGATCGAGCCCTAGTACGCCTTGTTAGGAGATCTCCATTCACCAACAGCAGAGTGCTCAGCCAGCAATGGGAAACGCGCAATAGAGTGTCAATGTCTACCGTCAAAAGGAGACTGTATGCTGCTGGCATGAAAGCTAGGAGACCTGTCAGACGTCCTCTCCTCACTGCACACCACAAAAAGGAGCGTCTGAGGTGGTGCAACGAAAGAAGACACTGGAACATGAGATCCTGGAGACGGGTACACTGGTCCGATGAAAGTCGGTTCCTGCTTCATGCCACAGATGGTCGAACTCGTGTATGGAGGTCCAGACGCACGGCGTACGACCAACGTAACATCATAGAAGAAGTTCCATTTGGTGGAGGTTCCGTTATGATATGGGGGTGCATCTCATTTGATTGTAAGCTGGATCTGTTGACTGTACCTGGAACACTAAATGGACAAAGATATCAAGATTCCATACTGGATAGAGTTGTGGTCCCTCATTTTGTAAATCATGCACCTGGAACCCACCCTATATTCATGGATGACAACGCCCGACCACATCGTGCTAGAGCTGTGCATGAATACCTCCACCAGAATGCCATCGAAACCCTACCATGGCCAGCAAGGAGCCCTGACATGAACCCTATTGAGCATATCTGGGACATTCTGGGAAACATGGTGAGAAGGAGGGATCCTCCTGTGCAGAACCTACAGGAATTAACAGACGCACTCCATCTTGAATGGCAACGAATACCACAATGGCGTATCAGTCGGTTGGTGACCAGCATGAGACGTCATGTCCAGGCCGTCATCCAGGCACAAGGTGGATATACCCGGTATTAATAATGACAGTCTCAAACTCGTGCACAAATGTTAAACTTCGTTTTCAGACACCATTAATGACAATCTAGCCACGTGTGTCAACTGTAGGGCAATAGTTGTCAGTTGTGTTTACGTAACCATATTCAGGCCTCGTTTTCAAGTTCAAACAAAAACATACAGTGTTTCCCCACCATCATAATCAGCATTCCTCTAGTTGCATTATTACCTCTTGCACTAAGATGGATGGGTACATAAATGTTTATGCTATTGCTTTCTTCATAGCACATGAATATACCCTCGCATGTGCGTAAAAATAGGGTGGTGCTTAACTTTTGCACAGGTGTATAGTACATCACCAGCAGTATGGGCATGTAGGATACACATTTCCCAATTCGTCACCAGCAGTAGGGGCATGTAGGATACACATAATCCAGTGCATCACCAGCAGTAGGGCCATGTAGGATACACATTTTCCAGTACATCACCAGCAGTAGGGGCATGTAGGATACACATTTTCCAATTCGTCAGCAGCAGTAGGGGCATGTAGGATACACATAATCCAGTACATCACCAGCAGTAAGGGTATGCAGGATATACATTTCCCAATTCGTCACCAGCAGTAGGGGCATGTAGGATACACATTTCCCAGTTCGTCACCAGCAGTATTCATGTAGGATACACAATTCCCAGTTCGTCACCAGCAGTAGGCGCATGTAGGATACACATTTCCCAGTGCGTCGCCAGCAGTAGGATACACATTTTCCAATTCATCACCAGCAGTAAGGGTATGCAGGCAGTAGGAGCATGTAGGATACACATTTCCCAGTTCGTCACCAGCTGTAGGCATGTAGGATACATAATTCCCAATTCGTCACCAGCAGTAGAGGCATGTAGGATACACATTTCCCAGTCCGTCACCAGCAGTAGAGGCATGTAGGATACACATTTCCCAATTCGTCACCAGCAGTAGAGGCATGTAGGATACACATTTCCCAGTCCGTCACCAGCAGTAGATGCATATAGGATACACATTTCCCAATTCGTCACCAGCAGTAGTGGCATGTAGGATACACATTATCCAGTACATCAGCAGCAGTAGGGGCATATATGATACACATTATCTCGTACATCACCAGCAGTAGGCGCATATAGGATACACATTTCCCAATTCGTCACGAGCAGTAGGGGCATGTAGGATACACAATTCCCAATTCGTCACCAGCAGTAGGGGCATGTAGGATACACATTTCCCAGGTCGTCACCAGCAGTAGGCATGTAGGATACACAATTCCCAATTCGTCACGAGCAGTAGGGGCATGTAGGATACACATTTCCCAGTCCGTCACCAGCAGTAGAGGCATGTAGGATACACATTTTCCAATTCGGCACCAGCAGTAGTGGCATGTAGGATACACATTATCCAGTACATCACCAGCAGTAGGGGCATATATGATACACATTATCTAGTACATCACCAGCAGTATGGGC
>JAVVLW010002827.1:0-25000 GCA_034401795.1 Chaetoderma sp. LZ-2023a
TGCGACCTCCGCTTTAAGCCAACATTGTACATAATATTATGCATTGTAAACGGTGCCAGCAATTAAACGGCATCATAGGCTAAGTTGGCCTTATACTTCAATGAATGTATAATTGTAATTAGGCATTCTGCCCATATTAATATCTTAGCAGTAAAAACTAGAAAAATATTTGGACCACAGTATACCTAGGTTACACTATACATCAACAACAAATGCATCACCATGTTTTCTCCCAACGGCACCAATTTTACAGTAAGGTCGCCGCTCATGCTCCCGTCAGGGAACATGACATGCTACCGTTAAACCTGGAACTATGATAGCTCTATAGGACAGGTTGTTAAGCTAGCCAAGACAGGTTACTCGTAAAACGGAGAATTGTTATTAAAAACTATTTTTCATGGTCAATAAGACCGTTGTTTAAAAAGTACTACTTATTTTCATAGTTGGCCGTCCATATTAATGCCTCAAAAATTAAAGTAGAGAGTAACTGCCTTTGACGATGCTTCCATGGCTGTCTGGCCAAAATAATTGTTAGAATTCCCTCCGTCAGAGTGGTTAAGACCGTCTCAAGAAACTACAGTAGGTTTCTGGCTGGCAAGAATCAATCTGCCGTTCACATACATACCCCGTGTACCTTCTGATACCTATTAAGCTGGCTTTTTTATGCCAAAGTAGGAAACACTGCGAAAATATAAATATGGCAATACCATTGCCATCCCAGCAATGTTCTTAGGACAACTTTCTCCAAACCTAAAGCAGCTAAACAGTAACTCCAGGGTACGGATCTCTTATGGTCCATACTCGAAACTTTAGGTGACAGATAGAAGCACGGATCACCATCTAATTCATCACGGTGCCTGAGTGAAGTTTTGGAGCTCACCACGCCCACGGGATAGCCACCATACATGGAAATACGTTTCTCTGTCACCGCCATAAGTAAGCTAAAACCGCTTTCTAAACACGCTTCTGTCAATGTGATTTGTCCATGTGTTGTGATTTGTGGTTGTGATGCGGTATGTAGAGGGATTGCTTTGCAATTCTGAAACTACCACCAGACATGTTGTACACTGTCAGAGATGCTCCGTGGGCTACCGGCAATGGTACCGGACATCCTCACCAGGAAGACTTATTCGTTAAAGACACTTGGTGCTACGCCATTGGCGGCTTAAAAATATGTGTCTTTGAACTTATAACTAAGTTAGTCTATAACATCTGTAGGTACACAAAAATGAACGGTAACAACTACAATAGTATCTTTAACTTAAGAAAATGGTGCTGAAATAAATCAGCCACCGTATCTTCACATACACTCCATAGGCACGCAGCAGTAAAATAACTATATTAGGATAAACATACATGATAATTTTTTTCTCTCTCTTGGTAGGACAGGAGGGCAGCCCTTTTTACTGCTCTCCTCTGCTTCGGCGTTGAAGGCATTTCTCTTTTTGATGGAGGCCCGCGAAGGCACTTTCCTCTCACAAAATTGTATATTCCCTGCTTTGTGCAGGGAAGACTAACATAAGTTTCCTCTTTATTTTTCGTTACCGTGGGACACAATCACCCTCTTTTTCACATTTTTATCCCCCGGGTCTGGAAGATGGGGGTGGGGATATAGCTACAAGCATGTCCATCCATCCGTCTGTCCGTCCGTCCGTCCCCGTCTTGTCAACGCAACTCCTCCTAGAGGTCTCAATGGATTAACTTAAAATTTTGTCCACATTATCAGTATCATGTGCGGATGTGCATGTACCTTTTTCGCGTCTGAAAAAGTGTTCATTACAGAGTTATCCCCATTTAAATATCTTAAAACTGATACATAAACTGCATTGCCAATCATTTCTTGTCAACACAAATCCTCCTAGAGGTTTCAATGGATTAACTTAGTTTTGTCCACATTATCAGTATCATGTGCGGATGTGCATGTGCCTTTTTCGCGTGCTTTTTTTGCATCCGAAATATTGTTCATTACAGAGTTATCCCCCTTTATATATCTTAAATCTGATACATAAACTGCATTGCCAATCATTTCTTGTCAACGCAACTCCTCTTAGAGGTCTCAATGGATTAACTTAGAATTTTGTTCACATTGTCTGTATCATGTGCGGATGTGCATGTGCTTTTTTCGCATCAGAAACATTGTTCATTACAGCGTTATCCCCCTTTATATATCTTGAAGCTGATACATAAACTGCATTGTGTTCATTTCTTGTCAAGGCAACTCCTAGAGGTCTCAATGGATTAACTTAAAATTGTGTCCACATTATCAGTATCATGTGCAGATGTGCATGTGCTTTTTCCGGTCCCAAAAAATTATTCATTACAGAGTTATCACCCTTTAAATATCTTAAAGCCAATATATAAACTGCACTGTCAATCATTTGTTAACGCAACTCGTACAGTTTAGCTGCGATTCTTTTGAAACCTGGTAAGTGTTATCATTACGACATGAAAATGTGCATGTGCTATCCATATACTTGTACATCCATCCATCTGTCCAAAATGTATGTTCGTCTCTCGGTCCATCCTTGCCAATGCAACTCCTACAGTTTAGTTACAATTCTTTTGAAACATGATAAATCTAGTCTTTACCATCCGAAGATGTGCATGTGCTTTTTTGTGGACAGAAACTTATTCATCACAGTTTTATCTCCCTTTAAATACCTTTAAGCCGATACATAAACTGCAGTACCAATCATTTCTTGTCAACACAACTCCTACAATTTAGCTGTGATTCTGTTGAAACTTAGTAAGGATTATCGTTACCACTTGAAGATGTGCATTTGCTATCCGTATGCCTGTACATCCATGCGTCTGTATAGAATGTATGTGTGTCAGTCTGTCGGTCCGTCCATCTCTGGTAATCATTTCAAGATGTCAACACAACTACAGTTTAGCTACGATGTATGTGTATCTTCTTCTTCTTCTTCTTCTTGCGTTCATCTTTCTCATGACAGTAATCTTAGACTGTTTTCCTTATTTGGTGCATGAAAGCTGAAGTGGTCATCAAACTGTCTGTCTCCTCTGACCTTCTCTTCAAAGGATACTTCAATAGGCCAGAAGCTTCTCCTAGCCTGTTCATATCGTTGGCAGAGCTGCAAGAGATGGTCTGCTGTTTCTTCTGACTGCTGACACTCACAAAGTGCAGAATCTGTAGTCTTGAGACGGTGAAGATGTGCATTGAGACGATTATGACCAGTCCTCAATCTGAAGATACATGTCTGATCCTCCCTACTGAGTCTGTGTATTGCATCATCATGCTGCCTGCTGGTGGATCTTGTGGCTCTAATGATATGATTGTTCTTCAAAGTCAACCTCATGGTTGAATTGTTCTTTATTTGACCCTTCCTTAGCCAGTTGATCAGCTTTGTCATTTCCTAATATGCCACAATGTGAGGGGATCCACTGTAAGTTGACATTGTTCTCCTTATCCAGTTGCGTAAGATTTTCATGAATTAAATCTGTACTTTCCTTTCCACTCTCCAGCGCCTGGAGCGCTGAGAGGGAGTCTGTCAGGAAGACAATATTTTCATTTCTTATGTTTCGTTGTATCAGCATTTGGCTAGCTAAGATCAGTTCCTGGATTTCTGCAGTGTAATTGCTACAGTGCTTCCCTGTTGGCAAGCATGAGTCTGTTATATCTCCACATGGAAACCGAATGTGAGCACCTGCCCCTCCATTCTTGACAGCCTGGATAGCTGATCCATCTGTATAAACATGTATCCATTCTTCCTCAGGGTAGTTTTCTGCAATATGACGCAATGCAAGAACTTTGTTTGTCACCTCTGCTTGATCTCCCTTGCTTTCAATCCCTGGAATCGAGGCCAGATTGAAATTGTGTTTTCTATTTCAGAAGCTTTCCACGGTTCCCTCTCAGAGATAGCAGTTATGTCTCTACATCTGGGGAAGATGTCCGACTCTCTGTTTCTTTCAATTTTCTTTGATGTTAATAAGAAATTATTCCTTTTGAGCCTTCCTCTAGACATTTGGTGAGTCAGCATATACATGGGATGGTGAAGCATCAATTTGAATTTAACTTATTGAATCTCGGCCTTGATTTCTCGTCTCTGCTGGAGTGGCTGGATATTGGTAAGTTCTTCCATCGCTGCTATTGGAGTGGTCTTCATAGACCCTGTTATGATATGAAGAGCCTGATTTTGTACCTTATCCAATGTCTGAAGGGTGCTTGTAGCAGCTGTCATCCATGATGATGAGCCATATTCGATGATTGGCCTAACTAATACGGAGTAAACCTATTTCAGAATTTTCATGTTAGCTCCCAATTTTGTTCCAGAGCTTCCGCATAACTGCCAGTCTTCGCTTGCCTATACCTTCAGCTTTTCTGTTTTTGTGCCTTCCGGGTTAGTCTTTTGTCAAATATCAGACCAAGATCAGTTACTTCATCCTCAAAGTGCAGAACTGAGTCACCAAATTTCAGACTTGTCATGTGTTCATTTTTAGTGGATAGTGTGAATAGAGTTGCGACTGTCTTCTCTTTGTTGATCTGGACAAACCATCTTGTAATCCAAGAATTGAGGTGTTCAGTTGCAGGCGGTAATTGGCTGTTGACACATACTCCTCGCTGATCCACATCACAAGATCATCAGCATATAATGCAGCTCTGACTCCCATTGGAAGGTTCTTCACCAGGTCATTGATGAATATTGTGAAGAGGGTGGGAGAGACCACACCACCCTGAGGTACACCATGTCATAGCAGGAAGATTCTTGCTGCTCGTCCCATTCAGCTGTACTGATGCCTTTCGGTGTGGAAATACGGGCATATCTAGCTGTACATTTTTCCAGAAATATCACTGGTCCTGAGCTTTTGGAGGAGTCCATGCTTCCATACTTTATCAAATGCCTTCTGCAGATCAACCCACACAGTGATGGTATGCTTTTTCTGTTGGAACGCCTCCTCAATAGACTGTGTCAGATAGGTTGTTTGGTCCTCAAAGCCATTTTGTTCATCCACTAAGAGATTGTTGCTTTCAAGATGTCGAAGAAGTCTCTGGTTGAGGATTCTTTCCATGGCTTGGACAGTGCAACTAGTCAGACTGATAGGTCGATAACTTGCCGCTTTGGATTTATTCTTGCCTTTTTTCAGTACAGGGATCATGTTGGCCTCTCCAAGACTGGGGAACTTCTCCTGTGTACCAACTGTGGTTGAAAATCTCCAAAAGCTTGTGCTTTCCAATAGTACCCAGATTCCTCAACATCCCATTGGTTATTCCATCTGGTCCAGGAGACTTCCTGTGTTTCAGTACTTTCAAGCTTTTCTCCAACTCGCTGATGGTCAGAAGCTCATCCATTCCACGGCATGTATTTGTTTGTCCTCGTTCCACTTTGCAGATGTCATTGCAGCTTTTTTACAACTCACTGGCACATCTATTTTTGCTTACTTTCTGAAACATACAAGCAAAGTGTTCAGCAGCAGCCTCTCCTGTTTTAATTTCACAATCCTCTTCAAGAGTTATGTTCGGTACTCTGGTGTTTTCATCGTTAAGCTGCTTCACAAGCCTCCAGAGTTTGTTCATATCTTTTTCAAGATTTAAGCTTGACTTTTTTTTCTCCACGATTCTCTGGTGGTTCTGATTTTGGCTTTCAGATATTTTGCCTTGGATTGGTGGAGTTTCACATGGTTGGCTTCTGTTCGGACATTCTCTGCAATTTCCCTTGCGTTGGACATTATTTCGTGTAACTTTTGCAGAGACGTATTCCAGTGAGGTCTGTAATTTTTCCTGGATCCCCTAGGAATGCATTTGCCAGCAGCAGAGAGTAAAGCAGAGTTAAGCTCTTTAACAACTTTATTGATATTTTGGTTTTTGACATCAATGTCTTTTACCAATCTGTCACTCTCTTTCTGATATAAGTCCCACTCTGCTTTCTTATAGTTCCATCGAGGAGTCTTATTCCGATCAATCTCAACATCCATATTAATGGTAATGAAAACAGGGTGGTGATCACTGCCTCCAAGCTGTTCCCCAACAATACGCAAAGATTCTTGATGTAGATTTTCTGTCGAAAATGCTAGATCATGAGAACCTGAGGTATGCCATCGTCTTAAGTAGAATATAGGGGGTCTTCTGCCTTATTCAAGAGAATCATCTTCTGCTCATCCATTCAATTTTCAATGTCCTCACCCCTCCTATCAGTAGAATGATAGCCCCATAATTGAGAATAACTGTTGAGGTCACCAGCAACGATAGTTGAATCTGGGTGAACTGGGATTTTCTTGAGATTCAATGGTTGATTATTAGGGCAGTAATAGTTGACAACAGTGATAGGACGTATGTTTATCTGAAATATTTGGATCCGGGGTGATATGCCGTCTTCTGACGGCTCTTGTTATAGTCAGCTTCCAATCAGTTACCTTCTCACAAGGCGCCACGGTTTGATACCGTCATATATTTCCTTTCAACCAAATGGTAAGAATATAGTTGTCCTGGACTCTAAAGTCGTATGGGTTCCCCATTTTCTCCCCTCATTGTGACAGTAGGACGATCTCATTTTTCGACCATCCCCCATATGGAGCACGGCACTGCACCGTCGTAAATCTCCTCCTAAACGAATGGTGAAGATTCAATCATTATTGGTTTCGTTTTATATGGGTTCCCCATTGTTGTCCTGCATATTCATGTTGGACCTCTCTTTCTCTCTCTCCTATCATCTCTCTTCCTCCGCTACGGCATGCAGGCATTTTCCTGTTACGGAGGGTCGCAGACCAATACCTTTTGGCTGACCTGAGGCAGATCTAGTTTATATTAAACCAACTGAGGGTGCCCTGCCCGGACCCACAGGGATACCTTTCACGATGCCGTCTATATATGACTAGATTGGTTAGATACCACTGGCGAGACAAACCAAAATTCACCACTTTTATTCTTACATACACCATTAGAAGTGACAAGCATACAAAAATTGTTAGTCACCATAATCAAGTACGTAAATTGTGCTAGCACCATTCTTTCCACCTTGGAAATGTCGCTAGGCACACCAGAAACACAAACAGCCAGGATGATAAGGTAGTGTTTAATTTTCGCAGCAATGGCTGCACGAGCCCACCGTAACGTGATTGTTCCACCAGCCCTGGAAGTCGGTTTTTGTGGACGCTGGAGATGCACGGCAACCGCTCCCCAACCCCGAGGCTGGCTGACCAGCAGCAGCAGCAACAACAGCGGTAAGCAGCGGAGCCATGCGCCCCCCCCACCCGGTGGCAACACTATTAGTAGAAAAATGTCCTAACGTGACTGTAGTTGAAACATCACAAAATTGAGGCGTGAGATGGCACGATACTGAAGTTCCTACTCGGTGATTATCCGCAGACTATGTAACTGATGTGGCTCATACTCATGAATGGTGAAGAAGAACTCACGTTGATGGCTAGTAGATAGTCACGTATGAACACATTCTGATGAATTATGTAGTCGTGAGAAGTTTCCTTACTACTGCCGATTTGAAGCTTCCCCTTTTATTACTGAAGGGCTATGGTGATAAGTTACTTTGGTACATATACCTCTTTGTGAAGCACAAGACGATATACACTGCATAGCTCGTGCGGTGAATAAAGCAATGTCCTTATCCGGACTGCTGTCAAAAACGTTAATAGAAAGCACTAGACATGTGCGGAGGTTGTCATAACACTTTTTAAACGTGGTATGACAGATCTGGCGAGATATCGGAAAACACCACCGTCCTACATACTGTTTTTATATCTTACATCAAGGCCAAAAAGCCGCACCACCGAGACGGCCCCTCTGAAGTGTTGGAATTTGGGAGACCTTTTTGATTTAGATTTTGCCCCCGGTGATAGCATCCTGGAGCTTACAAAAGCTTGGAAACTGTGGTGCGGTGCGTGTGTTCTAGAGATGAGAACTCAAAACCGAATGTCACTGTTTAGGTTTAATTCTGTAAGAAGTTTTAGAATCCTCGTTCGATTTTGCTAACGATTCATACCAGGAAAAGCGAGGATGGCCTGTGTTTAAGAAATTATGGCCACAGGCCCGGAATATTCACAAGATGCCATTCTCTTCACATGCTAACACGCATGCGTAGGCTATCTCTTAGGGCCATCTCATGGAGTCTGTTATTTTGAGCTTCTCCTGTATGGCTTTATTACACTTATCGTCCTACCCAGGTGGGTGAGCTTAGAATGCCCCGTGCCAGCCGTCCTATACCCAGATGAACTGGGCCGGTTCGTACCCGACCAGTAGATCCGCGCTACAAGACTCACGACCATTGGTGAATTTCTTTCTTGTATTATCGAGGGTGAAAGTTCCCAACATACAGGGAAAACATATGGGGATGGATCGGGTCGGGGGTGGGGCGGGGGGGGGGGGGGGTGCTCATCATTCATCATGGATTATCAATAAGGTGGACGTGTATTTCTGTCCTATAGAGAGTGCATAGTGATTTTCTGTGGTGATTAGTGCACGGGCATTTTATTTATTGTGAAGTTTATGTGTGTTTGTAAGTGTTAGTATTTGCCTATGGTGTATTGCTTTATAGTTTTCCTGTACGATTTCTGTGTGATCATTTGCGTTTGGACATCTGGTTCAGTTTCATTCTGGAGCTTTGTCTACCTATTTTTGTTCTGATATATTGGGTGTGCAATTCATTCTTTAAGCTGATGTTGTGCCATCATGGACTTCTGTGTTGCTCTTAAATAATTTTGATATGAGATTGGGGAGGTTATCATGATGTAGTTGTCTTACCAATGTGTATGTTTGCAGAGTCCCAATATCTGTGAGTTTCAGCGTATCTTCTGTCTTGAAGTTTAATTTCATGTACACCTTTCTAGATTATGTTACGATATATGTGTGGAATGATTAGAGTAGAGTAGAGAGCTTTAGCAGTGTCAAGTGGTAGGCTTAAGTCGTTGGATGACACGGAATGTCTTTTTATAATTTCGCTGAAATGGTTTAAATTTGATTATCCCAGGTTAGATTCATACAGCGTTAAGGTAGCTTTACATACACGATTTACCATGTGTTGTGAAGGCAGAAACATATCTCTTTGCAGATGGTACCAGGATATACAAAGAAATAGATGGTGCGGATGATGAGAATGATCTGCAAAAGGATTTTGTATGCACTTCAGAACTGAATAGATAAATGGCTACTGTGGTTCCATCCAGATAAGTGTAAAGTGATGACAATCCAAAGTCAAAAACGCAAGGAGGAAATAAAGAGAAACTACCATTTATATAAACAAGATGGAGAGTGGGTGACACTTGAGAATGTAGATAAGGAAAAGATGTTGTAGTGATCGTGGAGAACAACATATCATTCAAGGCACACAGGCAAGTGCAAGTAAACGAAGCCAACCGTGTTATTGGGTTAGTAAGGCCGTTTAATTACCTTGATGAGGAGATATTTACCTACCTATATAAAGCGTTGGTGAGGCCATATTTTGAATATGTAATCAGTGTGTGGGGACCACAGATTAAGACGGAAACTCTAGTGGGTGACCATGTACAAACGTGGGCAACCAAGCTTGTCCACACGCTGAAAGGCTTGAACCATCTACCCTTATCAGGAATGGCTACACCCCAACGAAGCCATACATTTCAAATGGCCAATATGACTACAACTGTCTAGATAAGTATACTGTAAGGAACAGGCAACAGTACTTTTCAAATCTACTACCAAATCTGTGTGACCCTAAGGACTCGATGATTGATACTTACATTACCTGTCCAATACAACATCTTTCAATTCACTCAATTTCAATGCCATGATTGCCATCCAGCTATTCTCCTACTAGCATACTGAAGTGTGAGGACTGTCTTAAAACACAGAGGCATGTAGCTCATAAGATCTCGGAACTGTGGCTGTGTGCGGAATGTAATGACAGGCATGTAGAAGAATGTAGGAAACACTTTGTGTCACTGGCAGGTAATCATCAGAGGGCAGAGACTTCCAACTGAGCAAATCAATGACATTCCATCTCCAGAATTAAATGAAGCCCCAATGACATCTCCCACTAGAAATGATGCGTCTGTAGCTGCAGCAGTCATATGCGCGAACACGGATAGCCGTCATACATCTGATCCTACTGAAAGCATGGAAATTAGTAGTTCTCCTAATAATTCAAGCAGGCAAGAGAACTTTGAAACAGCCCATATACAGTTGCAAGGAAGAGGAGAGCAGCTATATGATACGATGCTTCGACTGTAAGGGTTGAGTACCATTTGTCACTGAGTAGTAATGCGACACAACATAGAATAAATCAGACTTCAAATCTTTTGGATCTAGCTTTGACAAACAACCAAAACTTCATCCACGAAATAACACACCTACCTCCACTAGGTAAAAGTGACTATGGTATTCTACAAATATCACTACATCCTGAAATCTTTAAAGCACAAGCTAATAAATAGCTAAGCCACAGCTGCTGTTGAACAAAGGATGGTATACTGAAATGAGAACAGACTTAGGAACGACTGACTGGAATCATCTGCATACACTTAAGGTATCAGAAGCTTGGAACTTCCTACACAGAACATTGATTACAATGAAAGAGCAGTATATTTCCTCATCGGAACACCATGTCAGAAAAGTACATATGACTTGACCGTATCACAACACAACCACTAAATGGAAAAATCAGGCATACAAAAGACACAATAAAACAAAGAAAAGTGATTCCATTCGTTACAAAATTGCTAGAAACAAAGCGACAGCGTGCATCAGAAAGGCAAAAAAAACCATTTGAATTAAAAGTGGCAAGCAAACGCAATAGAAATCCCAAAGCTTTTTGGAACGAAGTCAAGAGGGAAACAGTTATACATGAATCAATTAGCAAGATACATAACTCAGCTAATGGCACTATAACAATAGATGATAAAGAAAAAGCAAACATTCTTAATACGTTTTTCTCAAGTATGTTCACTTCACAAAATCTTCATTCTACATCAATCATTAGCCCCAGAAGCAATGGCATTGTACTTAAAGACATAATAATAACAACCATCACCATCGACAATAAATTGAACGGACTCAACCCCAATAAAAGCAGTGGCCCCGATGAAATACCAATGAAAATATTAAAGGAACCTGCTAAGGAGATTAGTTAACCACCATGCATAATTTTTAACACGTCTCTAGAAGAAGGCGTATTGCCTAACATCTGGAAAATGACAAATGTATGCTGCATACACAAAAAGGATCCAAACGACCTAAACAACTACAGGCTAATCAGTCTTACCTCTACCTTGCGTAAGGCCCTAGAATCTTTTATAAGCGACAGTAATTTCTGAAAACAGCCAATCTATTTACCAAGTGCCAGCATGGATTCAGACATAAGAGATCACGTTAAACTCATCTACTAGAATACCTCGTAGATATAGCAGTCACACTCAAATGCACAGATACTTAGCAGTGAATAATATGCTATGCATGCTACCATTGAACCTAAAGATAGCAATCAGATCATCAAACTCTTTTCCATGAGGTTAATTTCGTTCCTTTGCGACACTACAATCTCCAAACCATATGTTAGGACTGGAATGATGTAGTAGTAATCCAGCCTTACCATACATTCATGTAGATAAAAGACGCTCCATGGATCTTTGAGCCTTCTTTAAATCATTTTGGCATGTAGCAACCGAGCTTAAATCAGGCTGACATCTCATATGATCCCTAAATGTGTTATTGAGTTGGTAGCTTTAATTTTTTTACTATTTACCACCCACCCACCAGTCCGGTACTTCGTCTATAGTCTGTCTAACTAGGGCATATCAGTAATTCCCCAGTAATTGGTTAGCACGATTACTGCATTTTCCTACTTATAAATTGGTGTGAATATTCTTTCTTTTATGAGATTCGCAACTTTCATATGCTTCATGACAATGTTAACAACAACTGTAATTTAATGGATAATGACCTCTCGTTTGTATTTCAGGTGTTCAGCGGTTAGATCATGGTTATCTTGATCTGAATCGTTGAACATGAGCTCCATGACAATCACATTGAATTCTGCTTCTCGTTGGAATATTCCCTCAAGTGATGAACAGTCTTCTGGCATGGTTAGTTTTCAGAAGTGCTGCGCCCATCTATCACACACTTCATCAGGATCCTTGAGCAACTTGCAATCAACAACCAGCTCAGAGTTAGTATTGTACTCTTTGGTGTTGATACTATCTTCACTAGCTTGTGATGCTACTGCCTGTCACCATAATGAGCATTGCTTATTTCTAGGCATAGCATACTTCGACGCCTGGCATTTTCCTGACTTGGAATTCTACAGAGCCGTTTCTTTGCATTTCTTCTTTTCACTACAGCTGGGTGTGCTGGAACACTGGGTCAACCCGCTCCTTTCACCGCTGCATCAATATCAAGATTCCGTAATCACTTCTGCCTCAGTTTCAACCTAGGCACGACAGACATTGTTGGCTGTGTCAGTGATTATAGATGATATTTTGCGAAGATGTAGCTCAAGTCCATGCTCTGTCATGTCATTTGTATGTATTAATGCGTATCACTCCTTGTCCACATTATACCAAATTAGCCTTCTGCATAGTGCTGTCTTTGTCTGTATTATTTGTGAACTGCTATGACCTTCCTTGGAATATGATCTGAGCTATTTCCAGTCAGGTGGCAAAATCGCATATAATGGAGCAGTTTGTCAGTTAATACTGTAGTTCAGAGGCAAACAAAGTCCATGTTCCGATAAGTATACACTCTCTTCAGAGTGGCATTACTGCACCAACTTGAGCATTCCAATCTCCTGCTAGGAGTGGCGTATGCCGTTAATACATTTTAAGAATAGCATTCAAACTTATCCAGTGCGTCATATCTATTCTCAGCTTTTCTCTAGTAAGTAGATAAACTACACGCGGTGTCATGGGTTCGTATTGATCATGGAAATCCTGGAAAGTCATGGAAAATTAGAATTACAAAATTTAAATTCCAGGCCTGGAAAGTCATGGAAAATCAGCATTTTTTACCATAGGCCATGGAAAAGTCATGGAAAATGGTAATCATGAAAACTAAAGGAAACATGTTGGCATAAAATACCCCCATCACCTCTATACAATTAAAATTATGATAATAGTTTATCAAAGCAAGACTTTGGATTGGTTGTTGCAAGACGCAACATTCAGACATTTGTAGAATAACTCAGATCATAATTTATGTAGCTACGTCATAAACACAAATCTACTAGATATTAATACTTTGGAGTCATGGAATTTGTCAATTTTGGTCATGAAAAGTCATGGAATTTCGAACATAGAAAGGTGTACGAACCCTGGATGTCTATTATTCCTTCTGAGATCTTAGCAGGCATGGTATGTCTTTGTCACAGGTTAGAAGTGATTGTTTACTGAGTTGTTCAATCCATCATTTGTAGCTCTTGGGTAGTGCTCAGGAGAATGATAAATCTGGTGCATAAGCTTGAGCAACATGTGTACTACTGTATCATAACTTAGCTTAAAGCTGATGATGCCATAGTCTTAGAGCCTGTGATTGACGGGCCATCCCCGGTGTGTAAACTGTACCATGTTGCATAGTTACATAGTCCTCTTCTGCTCTGGGGAATTCCTTCTAATGCATTCACTGTTGGTGCTGTTACAATGGCATCACATTCTGAAAACCCCTGCTTTTGTACGTTGGTGTTGAAGTATTGTTCCTGAATTTTATGGCTGTTACCCTACTCTCCCCAACCCACCCCCCCCCCCCCCCACCCCACCCCCAAATTCGCTCTTCAGTGGCTGCCGGCAGGAGGTTATTATGGTCAATGATATACATGTTATGGTTATACTTACAAACCAGTGAGTAGGGGAGGCTGGGAACCGATGAGCCACGGGGACCAAAGAGCCACCCCCGTTAGTTTTAAAGCATTGCAGGAGCGACCCCCTGTTAATCATCAATGAGACTATCGCGCATGCGTCTTTCCGTCATATTGTTTTGAACTCATTTTAGTTTGCGATAGTGGAGTTAGAACAGTTGCTAAGGTTTTGATACTGTGGAGTAATTTTTCCTCGTTTGGGTAAATGTTTGATACAGAGGAAGTAATAAGTGTTTGATACATCCTATCCCAAGCTTTGTTTTTAGCTTTATTATCTCTTAACATCCAAACATAGCTTAAATAAATTAGCCTTCTGATTCTGCAGTACCAGCGGCTAATTTTGTCAAACTGTTGTTGGCGACCGATGGGCAATTTCTTGTGGGTCCAATGAGTCACATTGGGGTATGACAGGCCAGTGGCTCATTGGACCCCAACTATCAGATAATTGAAAAAGAACCATTAAGTTGCTTTTGGTTGTTTTAGTAACTGATGATTTTTATGCTTTTCAGTATAGACCTTTAGGGATTCAAAGAATGCCCCGGAAAAAGGAACGGAAAACAAATCGTGACCTCTTCACTGCTGAGACAATGCAGAAGGCAGTGGATGATGTTCTTGACAAGAACCTACAAGTAAGGGCCATTGCTAGAGATCTAGGACTAAGCAGAGCCACCATAGCTCGATACCTCAAAGATGCATGTGCTGCCAGGGATCAAGGGACCACAGTTAATTACAAGAAAACGCACGTAACAACACAGGTAAACAAGCATAGCGATGATTAATTGAATGCAGCAAACATATAGGATTTATCTATCCACCCATCAACGAATCCATTGAATAATAAAAAAACCTATTATTGATCCTTCCATTCCTCAGTTAATCAAGCAATCGCTGTCTGCTCATCCATCCATCTTTCTGTCCATCGATCCATCCATCCATCCATCCCTCTGTGTCCATCCATCCATCCAGCCACCCACCCACCTACCCACTAGTAGTAGCAGCAGCAGCAGCAGCAGCAGCTGTAGTAGTAGTAGTAGCAGCAGCAGCAGCAGCAGCAGCAGCAGCAGCAGCAGCAGCTTTGTATGATATCATTTGGACCTCAAACTCGTTCCAAATGAGATCTTAAGTACCAAACTTGTGTCATATTTTCAATATGATTTTCGTCGTCGTCGTCGTCGTCGTCGTCGTCGTCGTCGTCGTCGTCGTCGTCGTCGTCGTAGTCGTCGTCGTTGTTGTTGTTAATCTTGTCGGCGTCGTCGTCGTCGTCGTTGTTCATTCCCGATCCCTTCATTTTAACTTTTCAAGTTTTTACCGCTGAAGAAGAACGTACCCTAGCAGATTATGTAATCAAATGTTCAAGAATGCTTCATGGACTTTCTGTGAAGCAGACAAGGAAACTGGCTTGGCAGTACGCAAGGGCAAACCTGAAGACTTACCCAACACCATGGGATACGAACCGAGAAGCAGGCCAGGACTGGTTTTACGAGTTAATGAAAAGGAACCCAGAATTGAGCCTGAGAATGCTAGAAGGCACAAGCATAGCGAGGGCAACTGCTTTCAATCTACAGAACATTAATTTCTTCTTTGAGCAGTACAATGATATCCTATCGCTCCAAAACCTTAAGCTATAACCACGTCGGCTGTGGAATCTCGATGAAATGTGTGTGTGTGCGTGCGTGCGTGCGTGCATGTGTGTGTATGTGTGTGTGTGTGTGTGCACGCGCGCATGCAAGAGCGAGCACGCGTGCGTGCGTGCGTGGGTGGGTGGGTGGGTGGGTAGGTGGGTGGGGTGGTGGGTGGCGGTTGGGTGTGTGTGTGAAAACCGTTGCTAATGCAACATGAGTTATTTATCCGAGAGGCTTGAAGCAGGTCGGTCAGATATCGTCTGCCGAGCGAGGTGTATTAGTACCCATGTGTTGTGTCAATGCTGTATTCACCTCTCTTCCACCGACATACATCTTCCCCGGAGTGAACTTTAGAGATCATATGCTTACTGGAGCACCAAATGGCAGTCTCGGTTTGGGGAATCCAGCAGGGTGGATGAATAGTGAACTTTTTCCTGGCGTATTGAGGCATTTCGTGAAACATATGAATGTTTCAAAAGATAACCCTGCGTTACTGATGATGGCCAATAACGAGACCCATCTCGAGCTGACACAATTAACCTTGCACGGGAGAATGGACTAATCATCCTGACCCTTCCTCCTCACTGCAGCCACACGTTGCCAGCCCCTAGATGTGAGCGTTTTTGGACCGTTCAAGCGCAATTAAATCTCGGCATGCAATGACTGGATGTTGAGTCACCCTGGCAAAGCTGTAATCATCTAGGAGATTGTTTCATTGAGTGCCCATGCCTATTAAAAAGCGGTCACATCTAACATCGTATCCAGTTTCAACAGGTCTGGAATATATCCAGTGAACAATGACATATTTCCAGACGAGGGGTTTCTTTCATCTGCACCAACAGACAGGCCATTAAATGATGATCCACCACAGTCCAATGACAATCCAATTCCCTCAACCAGTTTCCAACAAGAACCTTTAACCAATGCTCAATCACAGGCTTCCAATGTGCCAAAGCTCTCTCCTACCGGTAATGTCCAACCAGAACCTTCAACCAGTGCTCAGCCACAGCCTTCCATAACCGCTTCATGAAGAGATAATTTCGGCTGAGTCTGAATCAGTTTTTGGAGTTCTTCCTAGACCAGTTACACACACCACCATGCACCTGCGGGGAATTATCCAATTCAATGTAGACTTTGATAGCTACAATCTTGAGTCAGAGAACAAGGACACATTTGTGTTACCCTATCCTAAGAATAAGGTTGTCATTCTTTGTGTTGTTTCAGGATTTGTACTAAGTTTCATTTCAAATAACAGTTATTGTCGGCACCTGGAAAGCAGTTTTCGCATAATAAGTCTAGATAATTGACCAACTGATTGGTTTTCATTTGTTATTGTAATCTGTACAGAATTTATGCTATGACAGATTAAAAGCCTGGATGTTATTTGTACGTGTTTGTACCTTGTTTCATAGTTAGAACTCATGACCCTTTGGACCCCAATTGGTGGCTCATCAGTCCATTATCTCGGGGACCGATGAGCCACCCAGAATCTGTCAGAAAAGCTGCAAGCAAGAGAGCATTGTTGAAGACAGACATATAAATCAATGTTTGGAATAAGCAGCGATAGTACCTCAATAAGCATGAACAATGCGTGGTTTGTAGTTGCAAGACATAAGATATTTTTCTCAAATATGTGAAAAATGGTCCATCGGTCCTCAGTCTCCCCTACATTCCTTAGTAGATTTAGTTTTTTTTGCAATCAGCACATACACAGTTATATTAGCTGTACTTGAAGCAGAGATCGGTAGCTATCAGTGGATAGACCTGGCAATAATTCTGAGTGGTGCTGTTGCGTTGTCTGAATGTTTCCATAGGTAGGTTCACTGAGTACGGCTTGGAAAGATAAATGTTTTCTACATTTTCTGGCTCACGGCAGGGCAGAAGGCTGTAAATAGTCCCACGGACTGGGGAAATATTCTTGTTACCCTTGAGCCACAATGAATAATATTGAAATTAAGGAGCATTTAATGTTTATTTCCGGCATCCTTCAACAGAGATGGAAATTGATGACGTTGCTGGATTCATCCATGCTACCTAATGTTATGGATCTGGTCCTAGACCTGGATTAATTCCGGGCCAAGATGGGCCAGTATTGGTTCTGTACCGACCCAGTAAGATGTGCTATTGAAGACGGGGTTTATTAGAGGAGATGATCACATGCTGATTGATAAGTGTGCGCCCATTGCTAGGTCATTCATATTGCGCATCCATCGATTTAGGGTTAATCGATAATTTGATTGACAGGTATGATTATAATTTATGCATGTTGTATATGCATATCCACATAGCTAAAAGTGGAAAGATCCATCTATCTGTTTTCTGCAACTTATTTTGGGCGGCGGCGGCTTGGTGTACAGTGGCTAGCACTCAGAACTACTTAACTGAAAAACCGAGTTCGCGCCTGAGCTGTAAACTATCTCGCCGTCGTCGGAAACATGGGCAAGTTGCTTGCCGCCCTCTCTCTCTCTCTCTCTCTCTCGTGCACGCTCTCTCTCTCTCTCTCTCTCTCTCTCTCTCTCTCTCTCTCTCTCTCCACCCAGGAGTATAAATAGATACCAGTGTAAAGGCTGGGGGAAGTTATCCATAATAGACTGAAATGAAACCAGCCTACATTTGGCATGAATATATATAGTAAAAAGGTGACATCAGTAACGATGCTAATATATATCTTAATGTCGAGTGGAGGGTGAGATCAACACCTGAATATCTTAGAAAATGCTGACGATCTCTTTTAGAATGTCTTCGGTGGAAAGAAAAGAAAAAGGCCACTACAAGAGTGCAAAAATTCATAAGGTGGTGTAAATCTGCAAATGAAGAGAAAGCTACATTAGTTAGTACATTTAAGATTTAATGAATACTTTCAAGTCATAGTAGAGTGGTAGTAGTTCGTGTTGCTTTTCTCCCATGTATGTGGGGTCTAGGTTTTGTTACAGCGAATGCTGCAAGCTTTAAGTCAGCCTTGCTAGGTATATTCTCAAGGCACATCATTACGTGATGACTTTGTCCTTTGTGGCCAAATATTACAATGCCAGAGAGACGGAACTCAATAGAGCGGGGAAAGTTCAGGCAGATCCTATCGTGGCTGGAGTGCCATGATGGCATGAGCCGGCACAATGCAAAATTCGGTCGTAGGCTGGTACCGAATGTTCAGTTCGAAATTCTTCCATGAGAGGCAGCTGTTCTGGAGAACGATGTCCTCGTGTGGTCACTAGTGTGGGCAGAAGGTGGTGTAATATGGTTTGTCCATAGCGGTGACCGCTTCAGTCATTCTTCTTCTATATCAGATGGAAGCACAAAGTTTCCGTGCATGAGTGTCTTAAGTAGCACAAGGAGCGGCGGAAGGTCTTCCATGGCGGTGGAATAATTTAGGCTGTTAGTTTGGCTGCTAATCCCTTTTTCTTGTTTTATATGGTGGTCAACCATTATATATTTTGTTTTCTCCCCTTTTATTTTTTGTGAAACCTATTTACAATGGAAATAGTGGCTCATCCCCATTAGTCTTGGAACACTTAGTTCCTCCGAGAGCCTGAGATAAGCGGCCCCTGAACAATGATAGCACGAGTAATAATAATACAAAGGGGTTTTTTTAAACAATAATACAATAATACATATGTACAATGCAGTTTATCTTAACAATCATCGTAAGAAGGCACAGAGGTAGAGGCCTTGTCGTGGAAAAATAGTTCTCAGGATGGTCAACTGGGGGCGGATGAATCATAAAAGATGCTGGCGCCGAAATTGACATGGATACATGGCGACGTGGATGGATACTCACACGGGTAGATGAAAAACGTGGATAGAGTGTTATGCAGAAAGATTATCATGCGGGAAGATGAACACGAGAATATGAATCCATCAAGATGAATTCGTAACATAGTTGGTTGTGGAAGAAGTAGTGTTAGAGCAGCGGAATTACTCTGTGTTCAAGCGCGGTCGCATGCAAATAATGGAGCTGACGCTGAGGAGGCGACAGGATCTGTTCCAGCGGGCGTGTAATGTGAAGGAAAGGTGTCTATAACCCGGGGTAAGAACTCCGACAGACATAGACAGTTGACGTTCCCGCCTTACAGTGTAATGGTTTGGAAGTTCTATGGGATGGCTGTGGGACAAGCTGTTTCCAGGATGGATGCAAAGGCGTACAGATTCTGCAGCAGAAATGTACAGAGCTGTGGGTTAGCGATTCATAGGGCAGCAACTGGGCAGGCGTGGATTCTGAAGAAGGTTGTTAAGATTGGCATCGATGGCGGCGGCCTCAAGAGAGTGGTCATCTTTAGGGGCAGAGATCCTTGCAGTGGGGAGGATGGTGGTCGTAGAGATCGTCGCAGTGGTAGCATGGTGGCAACGTTCATGGTGGTGGCAGCGGACGTTATAGCAAGTGCAACAGTGACAGCAGAAGTAGTGACAGAGTCCAGAGCCAGTATGGTGACAGTTGCCGAAGCAGCTGTACTAGTCGTGGCGGTCGATGTGACGGCCATAGTGCAGATAGCGTCTGTGGTGATGGTGGGAGGTCACATCCGATGTGGTCAGATCCAAGACAGAAGGTGAAGACGAAGAGATAGAAATCACTTCAGGTGAAGATGAGACTGCAGCAGGAACCGCTAGAAATGGTTGCAGCAACACGGACAGTGGTGCTTGCATTGCAGGTGACGGAATCGGTGTAATCAGTGCAGAGGCATAGACATAGGTTGGCAGTTTGTGGAGTCACTGGACGTTTCTCAGATCAGCCTCGCAGCTACTCGGTGAAGTGGTAGTGGCTGTTACGGTAGTAGTTGATGGTGTAGGAAAAGATGGTCGTAGTAGGAACCATGACAGGAAATGGGCTGACGGTAGTTACTGTAAACGTAATCGAAGAGATGGCTGTGCATGTACTGACAGAAACAGGAGCATCTTCAGTGTTAGGAGCGAACAGGTGGCAAGTTCGTTGGGCGAATTGTCGGATTCGCTCAGTAACTAGCATTTCTGTGTCCTACAACAGGTCTCGAAGTGCTGTGGTAATTTCAGGATGTGGTTGAGAAGTCATGCCTGGGTCAGAAGCTTCGGTGGCTGGGCGACTGCCATCAGGGGAAGAAAGTGACAGAAGTCTACCCAAAGTGGAAGATTTTAGCAGACGAAGCTCAGCGTCGGAAGAATCCACAGGGCGTTTAGCAATAGCAGAATACATGGATGGCTGGCTGGTAACAATGGAAGGGACAGACGGAGGATGGGCGATCATTAACGACGGACGATCTTGATGGCTGATTTTTAGCAGCGCAAGATGTAGTGGAAATAGTAACTAGAGCTGAAGTAGCATCAGCGGATTCATCTGGTCAGCGGTGGGAGATGATCAATAGGGTTGTGAGTTGCAGAGATGCTACAGGCAGTTCTCGTTCTCCTTGATGAAGGGTAACAATCTGGATGCAATGCCAATCTTGTGTGGCAATCTTGGGGCACCCTCATGAAGATAGATTCACAAGAACAGCATACTGCCCTCCACCCGAGATGCAATTGTTCGTGATGCACCCGTAAATCATTAGAACGGGTGAACACTTTTGAACATAAAGGGTAAGGGATGGTGATCTGAAGGGTTTTCGTTTGTGGCTAAGTCGTTTAGATCGAGCGTGCCTGATAAAACAGTACTTTTGTTTATATTTAGGGCTTTTGCAGTGGAAGAGTCCTTCATTAAAATTTTGGCATGGTGCCTTACCAAAATCTTAGTTTCCTTTCTTTGGTGTGTCTCTTTCTGGCTTTGATAAGCGAAACAAAATCTGCAAGCAGGTTCTTACGTGAATGTTCCGTGGGCGTAAAAAGCTGGGGAAACCTTTTAGTCCCCCTTCTTTGCTATTGCGATTCCTTAATTCATTGTCCTTGCAAAGGGACTATTTTCCTTTGATAGTGGAATTCATATCTATGGGCAGTGATGCAGTTTCAATAAGTTTTGTGGAATCTGATTTGGTAGAAAAAGGTACACCAAATGCAGAAAAAATATAGGTCGGCACCAGGGCTGTGAAAGGTGATCACGAAAATTAAACGCAAGGCATGTGCGTTTTTACAGCTTATACTATAGTGGGGTGGGCACATACAATCTTCCTGTCTGGCCAGGCTTGAAGTATTTTATGGCTACAGATCCTTTCTCAGCGGAATTTATACAAAGTGATGATGGCAAACTGGCTAGCGGAAATCATTAATTGATTTCATATCATTTTAGTTTAAACAGAAACAACAAGTGACACGTGACTATCATGTTGTGTTCAAATATTATCTTTTCAAAATGTCTGCCTATTAAAGCATGGCGGGGTTGCCCGTCTATTATCACAATCAAGGTTATATCTATATACGGTATTTGTCATATATACAAGCATCACCCTCGAGTCGGGTTCCTCCTGCTCGGGAAATGCCGTGATAACATAGCGAAAACATGCAAGCCGACCCCGGCAACAATAGTGTTTTAAATTCCTGCAGAGATACTGGTTCCCATCGTTGCCTATATCATCAGGAACTTCCCATTTCGGGTGATTTGCGATGATGCCAGGGCACAGTTTTCTGTGGCCGTCAGGAGTAGGAAGGTGTCAGACAACAAGGGGTAGCTGTATCAACAATAGGAGTATTGTTTTGATACACTCTTAGGCTTAGAGAAATGGCTTCATCGATGGAGTTAATGTCCGGCAGAATTAATTGGGGTCGTCACCCTTATTAAGACCTATTCAGCGTTTATCCATTGCAGCAGAAGAAATTGCAAAATCCGAGCGCGATTACGAACGTAACAAGAATTTTTAGACAGGTCTGAAGGAATTATCCACCAAGGAGAGACTAGTCTGTCTGTCTTCTCACTCATTCCGAAGGTCTCATGCTCAATATCATTCTTTCTACTGAGCGGAACTTATTCATTTGTTCCGCTGGGTGGAAGTTATTCCACCGCGGGACTTTCCGTCATCCTTGCTACCATTCTTTCATCTATAATAATATATCACACTTGTTTTCCATAATTGTCTGTATCTCTTAATACACATATAACTCATAGGACGTTTATACGGGGAAGTAGAGGGGCCACCAGACATGGGCGTACCTGTGGCGGGGGTGGGAGCGTAGGGGTGACATAGGGGCTTTTGGGAATGGAAGTTATGAGGTTTTGAACGTCACCTTATGACTTGGGGAGGGGAATCGAGTGAAAGAAATCAGCGCACAGTGGCGGCGGGGGAAGGGGAACCACTGCTGAGCATGATATTTAATCTCGAAACATAGGTAAGGATGGTCTTCAAGCCAAGGAAATGGCACTGGATATAAATAACAGAGGCATCGGTGCAGGTGAGGGCCACGCCATCAGAGGTGGGTGGATTTTCTGGCGGTAGAATTGGAGGGGCGTTTGGACTGGTATGTCCATCACTACTCACAATTTCAATATTATTCTCGAAGAGAGGCCACCCTGCATCATGTATGTTCAGTTTTCCAGAATGAGTAGTTGTCAAACGTAGTGTTTTACCTGTCGGGAAGATCAGGCATAGGTAGCTCGGTCAGCCGGGTCGCAGTTGAATAGTAGGCATTCAATACTCAGTGACATTACGATTCTCTCTTCTACGCATGGCTTAAGACGGTCAACGTGGAGAAGGACGTCTTTGTCGTGGCGATATGAAACGTCCGATTTCTACTGGAGGGCAGTGTATTGTCCCTTCCATTTATAACTTAATCAGGGCTGGCTCCATTCAGCTGAGTCGGATCGCTCACCCAGTCGCGGTTGCCAATGGTGTAAGGTTCACCACATGGTCGGCGGTCATGGGTGGCCTTTTGTCGCTTATATACATGGGGAAAATGTGCCCTTTCATGCACATTCATGCGCATCCTCCATTCCTCCATGTACTTATGAAGAAGTTCTACATACAGGGATGGAGATTTAACTCTCCAGGCACAGAAGGCATCATGAGGTCTAATGGTAAGGAAGGTTCGGGGCCCAACATCATGTGTGCAGGCGTAAATCCGGTGCTGGAGTGGACAGTTGTGTGGTATGCCATCATTACGAAAGGGAGAGGTAAGTCCCAGTCGTGGCAATGCAGCTGTATTTCTTTGGTCATCATGGTAGCCAGTGTTCGATTACATCTTTCCATCATTACGTGGGTGGAAAGGTGCCGTGCACGTTTTTATAATGTGCAGCAGGTGGTCAGGTTCTTGGAGCAACTTGCTCTCAGAATTGGTACCTTTGTCGGAATGCAGTTCTCTGGGAATATGTGGTTTACAAGTGTGTCCGCCATGGTAGCGGTTTCCTGGTTTGGGAGGGTGAAAGCTTTCATCCATTTGTTGAAATAATCTTGAAAGACAGGAATATAGCGGTTTCCGTGGTTTCAGTAGGTGAGAAGTCACATCACGTCAATGGTGACATGCTCAAATGGTGAGCCTACTATGTAAGTTTGTTGTGCAGCACGTGGGTTTTGGTGCAGCGTCTTTGGCATGGGATACATTTAGCCGCCCATATTTTCACAGAGGCATCTATGCCAATCCAATGGAAATGGGGTCAAATACGTTTTGGTCATGTGCAAAATGTCCAACGCAATCATGTGCCGTAATTCTTAGGTACTACAAGGAGGTTGCGGTGATAAAGTATTCCATCATGTAGAGAACTATCCTCTAGTCGTTGATGATAGTACTTGGTGGTGCTATACGTGGATGATATCTGTTTGCGAGAGGGTTGTTTGCGCTTGTGTAGCCAGTTCATCAATGGGCCAAGATGGGGGTCCTGTTCCTGGATGGTGCGTAGATAGCCAACGTCCCATCAGACGTTCTCTAACTGTCAGGAAATTGATTGTGATGCAATTCCTCTGAAAACATTGGACAGAATTCAACCAAATTTAGTATGTCTGTTACCCATATCAATGTGGAGTGGATGAACACATTTACATTTGGCACCGCCACCAAGGGGTTGGGGGGTGGGTGGTCTCAAAAGGTCATGAAATTGATTGTAATGCAACTCCTCTGACACTGTTGGATAAAATTCAACCAAATTTATTATGTCAATTACCCAAATCAATGTGGAGTGAATGAGCACATGTACATTTGGCCCCGCCCCAAGGGGTTGTGGGATGGTGTCAAAAGGTCATGAAATTGATTGTAATACAACTCCTCTGACACTATTTGACGAAATTCAACCAAATCTGGCATGTGAGTTACGCATATGATTGTGGAGTTCGAAATGACGTTTAGATTTGGCTCCGTCCCCGGTGGTGGGTTGTGGGGTGTGTCAAATGTTTGAAGCCGTGAATGTGGAGATTTGCGATGATGTACCATCGACCAATCAATCTAGTTATTATTATTATTATTATTATTATTATTATTATTATTATTATTATTATTATACCCTACGTTTTAAAAAAATGTCGGCGATTTTGTAATCGCCTCCGTCCGTCCGTCCGTCCGTCCGTCCGTCCGTCCGTCCGTCCGTCATGATACCTCCTCCCAAACCTTTTGGTGGAATTAAATCAAATTTGCTATGTGGGTTACCCATATGATTCCGCTTTGCAAGACGATATTTAGATTTGGCTCCGCCAATAGGGGGCGTGGCAGACGTCAAAAGCTGAAATCAGATTTAACACAACTCCTCTGAAATCGTTAGGCGGAACTCAACCAAAT
>JAVVLW010002831.1:0-19000 GCA_034401795.1 Chaetoderma sp. LZ-2023a
CATTTCATCTCATCCTTGCTATCCACTATCAGGGAATATTAACACACACGAAAAACCCATTTCATCTCATACTTGTTATCCACCATCAGAGAATATTAACACACAGGAAACCCATTTCATCTCATACTTGTTATCCACCATCAGGGAATATTAACACACAGGAAACCCATTTCATCTCATACTTGTTATCCACCATCAGGGAATATTAACACACAGGAAACCCATTTCATCTCATACTTGTTATCCACCATCAGGGAATATTAACACACAGGAAACCCATTTCATCTCATAGTTGTTATCCACCATCATGGAATATTAACATACAGGAAACCCATTTCATCTCATACTTGCTATCCACCATCAGGGAATATTAACACACAGGAAACCCATTTCATCTCATACTTGTTATCCACCATCACGGAATATTAACACACAGGAAACCCATTTCATCTCATACTTGTTATCCACCATCAGGGAATATTAACACACAGGAAACCCATTTCATCTCATCCTTGCTATCCACCATCAGGGAAAATTAACACAGGAAACCCCTTTCATCTCATACTTGCTATCCACCATCAGGGAATATTAACACCCAGGAAACCCCTTTCATCTCATCCTTGCTATCCACCATCAGGGAATATTACCACACAGGAAACCCATTTCATCTCATACTTGCTATCCACCATCAGGGAATATTAACACACAGGAAACCAGGGCTTTCATCCCATACTTGCTATCCACCCTCAGGGAATATTAACACACAGGAAACCCACTTCATCTCATACTTACTATCCACCATCAGGGAATATTAACACACAGGAAACCCCTTTCATCTCATACTTGTTATCCACCATCAGGGAATATTACCACACCGGAAACCCATTTCATCTCATACTTGCTATCCACCATCAGGGAATATTACCACACAGGAAACCGATTTCATCTCATACTTGCTATCCACCATCAGGGAATATTAACACACAGGAAACCCATTTCCTCTCATACTTGCTATCCACCATCAGGGAAAATTAGCACACAGGAAACCCCTTTCATCTCATACTTGCTATCCACCATCAGGGATTATTAACACACAGGAAACCCATTTCATCTCAAACTTGCTATCCACCATCAGGGAATATTACCACACAGGAAACCCATTTCATCTCATCCTTGCTATCCACCATCAGGGAATATTACCACACAGGAAACCCATTTCATCTCATCCTTGCTATCCACCATCAGGGAATATTAACACACAGGAAACCCATTTCCTCTCATACTTGCTATCCACCATCAGGGAATATTAACACACAGGAAACCCATTTCATCTCATCCTTGCTATCCACCATCAGGGAATATTAACACACAGGAAACCCATTTCATCTCATCCTTGCTATCCACCATCAGGGAATATTAACACACAGGAAACCCATTTCATCTCATCCTTGCTATCCACCATCAGGGAATATTAACACACAGGAAACCCATTTCATCTCATACTTGCTATCCACCATCAGGGAATATTAACACACAGGAAACCCCTTTCATCTCATACTTGCTATCCACCATCAGGGAATATTAACATACACAGAACCCCTTTCATCTCATACTTGCTATCCACCATGTGGGAATATTAACACACAGGAAACCCTTTCATTTCATACTTGCTATCCACCATCAGAGAATATTAACACACAGGAAACCCATTTCATCTCATACTTGTTATCCACCATCAGGGAATATTAACACACAGGAAACCCATTTCATCTCATACTTGTTATCCAGCATCAGGGAATATTAACACCCAGGAAACCCATTTCATCTCATCCTTGTTGTCCACCATCAGGGAATATTACCACACAGGAAACCCATTTCATCTCATACTTGCTATCCACCATCAGGGAATATTAACACACAGGAAACCAGGGCTTTCATCCCATACTTGCTATCTACCCTCAGGGAATATTAACACACAGGAAACCCACTTCATCTCATACTTACTATCCACCATCAGGGAATATTAACACATAGGAAACCCCTTTCATCTCATACTTGTTATCCACCATCAGGGAATATTAACACACAGGAAACCCATTTCATCTCATACTTGCTATCCACCATCAGGGAATATTACCACACAGGAAACCGATTTCATCTCATACTTGCTATCCACCATCAGGGAATATTAACATACAGGAAACCCATTTCATCTCATCCTTGCTATCCACCATCAGGGAATATTAACACACAGGAAACCCATTTCATCTCATACTTGCTATCCACCATCAGGGAAAATTAGCACACAGGAAACCCATTTCCTCTCATACTTGCTATCCACCATCAGGGAATATTAACACACAGGAAACCCATTTCATCTCATCCTTGCTATCCACCATCAGGGAATATTAACACACAGGAAACCCATTTCATCTCATCCTTGCTATCCACCATCAGGGAATATTAACACACAGGAAACCCATTTCATCTCATCCTTGCTATCCACCAT
Source organism: Chaetoderma sp. LZ-2023a (assembly GCA_034401795.1). NCBI lineage: Eukaryota > Metazoa > Mollusca > Caudofoveata > Chaetodermatida > Chaetodermatidae > Chaetoderma > Chaetoderma sp. LZ-2023a. The sequence goes on from JAVVLW010002831.1 coordinate 2,510, forward strand.
CAGGGAATATTAACACACAGGAAACCCATTTCATCTCATACTTGCTATCCACCATCAGGGAATATTAACACACAGGAAACCCCTTTCATCTCATACTTGCTATCCACCATCAGGGAATATTAACATACACAGAACCCCTTTCATCTCATACTTGCTATCCACCATGTGGGAATATTAACACACAGGAAACCCTTTCATTTCATACTTGCTATCCACCATCAGAGAATATTAACACACAGGAAACCCATTTCATCTCATACTTGTTATCCACCATCAGGGAATATTAACACACAGGAAACCCATTTCATCTCATACTTGTTATCCAGCATCAGGGAATATTAACACACAGGAAACCCATTTCATCTCATACTTGTTATCCACCATCAGGGAATATTAACACACAGGAAACCCATTTCATCTCATAGTTGTTATCCACCATCATGGAATATTAACATACAGGAAACCCATTTCATCTCATACTTGCTATCCACCATCAGGGAATATTAACACACAGGAAACCCATTTCATCTCATACTTGTTATCCACCATCACGGAATATTAACACACAGGAAACCCATTTCATCTCATACTTGTTATCCACCATCAGGGAATATTAACACACAGGAAACCCATTTCATCTCATCCTTGCTATCCACCATCAGGGAAAATTAACACAGGAAACCCCTTTCATCTCATACTTGCTATCCACCATCAGGGAATATTAACACCCAGGAAACCCCTTTCATCTCATCCTTGCTATCCACCATCAGGGAATATTAACACACAGGAAACCCATTTCATCTCATAGTTGTTATCCACCATCATGGAATATTAACATACAGGAAACCCATTTCATCTCATAGTTGTTATCCACCATCATGGAATATTAACATACAGGAAACCCATTTCATCTCATACTTGTTATCCACCATCAGGGAATATTAACACACAGGAAACCCATTTCATCTCATACTTGCTATCCACCATCAGGGAATATTAACACACAGGAAACCCATTTCATCTCATACTTGTTATCCACCATCACGGAATATTAACACACAGGAAACCCATTTCATCTCATACTTGTTATCCACCATCAGGGAATATTAACACACAGGAAACCCATTTCATCTCATCCTTGCTATCCACCATCAGGGAACATTAACACAGGAAACCCCTTTCATCTCATACTTGCTATCCACCATCAGGGAATATTAACACCCAGGAAACCCATTTCATCTCATCCTTGTTGTCCACCATCAGGGAATATTACCACACAGGAAACCCATTTCATCTCATACTTGCTATCCACCATCAGGGAATATTAACACACAGGAAACCAGGGCTTTCATCCCATACTTGCTATCTACTCTCAGGGAATATTAACACACAGGAAACCCATTTCATCTCATACTTGTTATCCACCATCAGGGAATATTAACACACAGGAAACCCATTTCATCTCATACTTGCTATCCACCATCAGGGAATATTACCACACAGGAAACCGATTTCATCTCATACTTGCTATCCACCATCAGGGAATATTAACATACAGGAAACCCATTTCATCTCATCCTTGCTATCCACCATCAGGGAATATTAACACACAGGAAACCCATTTCATCTCATACTTGCTATCCACCATCAGGGAAAATTAGCACACAGGAAACCCCTTTCATCTCATACTTGCTATCCACCATCAGGGATTATTAACACACAGGAAACCCATTTCATCTCATACTTGCTATCCACCATCAGGGAATATTACCACACAGGAAACCCATTTCATCTCATCCTTGCTATCCACCATCAGGGAATATTAACACACAGGAAACCCATTTCCTCTCATACTTGCTATCCACCATCAGGGAATATTAACACACAGGAAACCCATTTCATCTCATCCTTGCTATCCACCATCAGGGAATATTAACACACAGGAAACCCATTTCATCTCATCATTGCTATCCACCATCAGGGAATATTAACACACAGGAAACCCATTTCATCTCATCCTTGCTATCCACCATCAGGGAATATTAACACACAGGAATCCCATTTCATCTCATACTTGCTATCCACCATCAGGGAATATTAACACACAGGAAACCCATTTCATCTCATACTTGCTATCCACCATCAGGGAATATTAACATACACAGAACCCCTTTCATCTCATACTTGCTATCCACCATGTGGGAATATTAACACACAGGAAACCCTTTCATTTCATACTTGCTATCCACCATCAGGGAATATTAACACACAGGAAACCCATTTCATCTCATACTTGTTATCCACCATCAGGGAATATTAACACACAGGAAAGCCATTTCATCTCATACTTGCTATCCACCATTAGGGAATATTAACACACAGGAAAGCCATTTCATCTCATACTTGCTATCCACCATCAGGGAATATTAACACACAGGAAACCCATTTCACCTCATATTTGTTATCCACCATCAGGGAATATTAACACGCAGGAAACCCATTTCATCTCATACTTGCTATCCACCATCAGGGAAAATTAACACACAGGAAACCCATTTCATCTCATCCTTGTTGTCCACCATCAGGGAATATTAACACACAGGAAACCCATTTCATCTCATACTTGCTATCTACCACCAGGGAATATTAACACACAGGAAACCCATTTCATCTCATACTTGCTATCCACCATCAGGGAATATTAACACACAGGAAACCCCTTTCATCTCATACTTGCTATCCACCATCAGGGAATATTAACACCCAGGAAACCCCTTTCATCTCATCCTTGTTATCCACCATCAGGGAATATTAACACACAGGACACCCCTTTCATCTCATACTTGCTATCCAGCATCAGGGCATATTAACACACAGGAAACCCCTTTCATCTCATACTTGCTATCCACCATCAGGGAATATTAACACACAGGAAACCCATTTCATCTCATACTTGTTATCCACCACCAGGGAATATTAACACACAGGAAGCCATTTCATCTCATACTTGTTATCCACCATCAGGGAATATTAACACAGGAAACCCATTTCATCTCATACTTGCTATCCACAATCAGGGAATATTAACACACAGGAAACCCATTTCATCTCATACTTGTTATCCACCATCAGGGAATATTAACACACAGGAAACCCATTTCATCTCATACTTGCTATCCACCATCAGGGAATATTAACACACAGGAAACCCATTTCATCTCATACTTGTTATCCACCATCAGGGAATATTAACACAGGAAACCCATTTCATCTCATACTTGCTATCCACCATCAGGGAATATTAACACACAGGAAACCCATTTCATCTCATCCTTGCTATCCACTATCAGGGAATATTAACACACACGAAAAACCCATTTCATCTCATACTTGTTATCCACCATCAGAGAATATTAACACACAGGAAACCCATTTCATCTCATACTTGTTATCCACCATCAGGGAATATTAACACACAGGAAACCCATTTCATCTCATACTTGTTATCCACCATCAGGGAATATTAACACACAGGAAACCCATTTCATCTCATAGTTGTTATCCACCATCAGGGAATATTAACATACAGGAAACCCATTTCATCTCATACTTGCTATCCACCATCAGGGAATATTAACACCCAGGAAACCCCTTTCATCTCATCCTTGCTATCCACCATCAGGGAATATTACCACACAGGAAACCCATTTCATCTCATACTTGCTATCCACCATCAGGGAATATTAACACACAGGAAACCCATTTCATCTCATCCTTGCTATCCACTATCAGGGAATATTAACACACACGAAAAACCCATTTCATCTCATACTTGTTATCCACCATCAGAGAATATTAACACACAGGAAACCCATTTCATCTCATACTTGTTATCCACCATCAGGGAATATTAACACACAGGAAACCCATTTCATCTCATACTTGTTATCCACCATCAGGGAATATTAACACACAGGAAACCCATTTCATCTCATACTTGTTATCCACCATCAGGGAATATTAACACACAGGAAACCCATTTCATCTCATAGTTGTTATCCACCATCATGGAATATTAACATACAGGAAACCCATTTCATCTCATACTTGCTATCCACCATCAGGGAATATTAACACACAGGAAACCCATTTCATCTCATACTTGTTATCCACCATCACGGAATATTAACACACAGGAAACCCATTTCATCTCATACTTGTTATCCACCATCAGGGAATATTAACACACAGGAAACCCATTTCATCTCATCCTTGCTATCCACCATCAGGGAAAATTAACACAGGAAACCCCTTTCATCTTCATCTCATACTTGCTATCCACCATCAGGGAATATTAACACACAGGAAACCCATTTCATCTCATACTTGTTATCCACCATCAGGGAATATTAACACACAGGAAACCCATTTCATCTCATACTTGCTATCCACCATCAGGGAATATTACCACACAGGAAACCGATTTCATCTCATACTTGCTATCCACCATCAGGGAATATTAACACACAGGAAACCCATTTCCTCTCATACTTGCTATCCACCATCAGGGAAAATTAGCACACAGGAAACCCCTTTCATCTCATACTTGCTATCCACCATCAGGGATTATTAACACACAGGAAACCCATTTCATCTCAAACTTGCTATCCACCATCAGGGAATATTACCACACAGGAAACCCATTTCATCTCATCCTTGCTATCCACCATCAGGGAATATTAACACACAGGAAACCCATTTCATCTCATCCTTGCTATCCACCATCAGGGAATATTAACACACAGGAAACCCATTTCCTCTCATACTTGCTATCCACCATCAGGGAATATTAACACACAGGAAACCCATTTCATCTCATCCTTGCTATCCACCATCAGGGAATATTAACACACAGGAAACCCATTTCATCTCATCCTTGCTATCCACCATCAGGGAATATTAACACACAGGAAACCCATTTCATCTCATACTTGCTATCCACCATCAGGGAATATTAACATACACAGAACCCCTTTCATCTCATACTTGCTATCCACCATCAGGGAATATTAACACACAGGAAACCCTTTCATTTCATACTTGCTATCCACCATCAGAGAATATTAACACACAGGAAACCCATTTCATCTCATACTTGTTATCCACCATCAGGGAATATTAACACACAGGAAACCCATTTCATCTCATACTTGTTATCCAGCATCAGGGAATATTAACACCCAGGAAACCCATTTCATCTCATCCTTGTTGTCCACCATCAGGGAATATTACCACACAGGAAACCCATTTCATCTCATACTTGCTATCCACCATCAGGGAATATTAACACACAGGAAACCAGGGCTTTCATCCCATACTTGCTATCTACCCTCAGGGAATATTAACACACAGGAAACCCACTTCATCTCATACTTACTATCCACCATCAGGGAATATTAACACATAGGAAACCCCTTTCATCTCATACTTGTTATCCACCATCAGGGAATATTAACACACAGGAAACCCATTTCATCTCATACTTGCTATCCACCATCAGGGAATATTACCACACAGGAAACCGATTTCATCTCATACTTGCTATCCACCATCAGGGAATATTAACACACAGGAAACCCATTTCATCTCATCCTTGCTATCCACCATCAGGGAATATTAACACACAGGAAACCCATTTCATCTCATACTTGCTATCCACCATCAGGGAATATTAACACACAGGAAACCCATTTCATCTCATACTTGCTATCCACCATCAGGGAATATTAACACACAGGAAACCCATTTCATCTCATCCTTGCTATCCACCATCAGGGAATATTAACACACAGGAAACCCATTTCATCTCATCCTTGCTATCCACCATCAGGGAATATTAACACACAGGAAACCCATTTCATCTCATCCTTGCTATCCACCATCAGGGAATATTAACACACAGGAAACCCATTTCATCTCATACTTGCTATCCACCATCAGGGAATATTAACACACAGGAAACCCCTTTCATCTCATACTTGCTATCCACCATCAGGGAATATTAACATACACAGAACCCCTTTCATCTCATACTTGCTATCCACCATGTGGGAATATTAACACACAGGAAACCCTTTCATTTCATACTTGCTATCCACCATCAGAGAATATTAACACACAGGAAACCCATTTCATCTCATACTTGTTATCCACCATCAGGGAATATTAACACACAGGAAACCCATTTCATCTCATACTTGTTATCCAGCATCAGGGAATATTAACACACAGGAAACCCATTTCATCTCATACTTGTTATCCACCATCAGGGAATATTAACACACAGGAAACCCATTTCATCTCATAGTTGTTATCCACCATCATGGAATATTAACATACAGGAAACCCATTTCATCTCATACTTGCTATCCACCATCAGGGAATATTAACACACAGGAAACCCATTTCATCTCATACTTGTTATCCACCATCACGGAATATTAACACACAGGAAACCCATTTCATCTCATACTTGTTATCCACCATCAGGGAATATTAACACACAGGAAACCCATTTCATCTCATCCTTGCTATCCACCATCAGGGAAAATTAACACAGGAAACCCCTTTCATCTCATACTTGCTATCCACCATCAGGGAATATTAACACCCAGGAAACCCCTTTCATCTCATCCTTGCTATCCACCATCAGGGAATATTAACACACAGGAAACCCATTTCATCTCATAGTTGTTATCCACCATCATGGAATATTAACATACAGGAAACCCATTTCATCTCATAGTTGTTATCCACCATCATGGAATATTAACATACAGGAAACCCATTTCATCTCATACTTGTTATCCACCATCAGGGAATATTAACACACAGGAAACCCATTTCATCTCATACTTGCTATCCACCATCAGGGAATATTAACACACAGGAAACCCATTTCATCTCATACTTGTTATCCACCATCACGGAATATTAACACACAGGAAACCCATTTCATCTCATACTTGTTATCCACCATCAGGGAATATTAACACACAGGAAACCCATTTCATCTCATCCTTGCTATCCACCATCAGGGAACATTAACACAGGAAACCCCTTTCATCTCATACTTGCTATCCACCATCAGGGAATATTAACACCCAGGAAACCCATTTCATCTCATCCTTGTTGTCCACCATCAGGGAATATTACCACACAGGAAACCCATTTCATCTCATACTTGCTATCCACCATCAGGGAATATTAACACACAGGAAACCAGGGCTTTCATCCCATACTTGCTATCTACTCTCAGGGAATATTAACACACAGGAAACCCACTTCATCTCATACTTACTATCCACCATCAGGGAATATTAACACATAGGAAACCCATTTCATCTCATACTTGTTATCCACCATCAGGGAATATTAACACACAGGAAACCCATTTCATCTCATACTTGCTATCCACCATCAGGGAATATTACCACACAGGAAACCGATTTCATCTCATACTTGCTATCCAGCCATCAGGGAATATTAACATACAGGAAACCCATTTCATCTCATCCTTGCTATCCACCATCAGGGAATATTAACACACAGGAAACCCATTTCATCTCATACTTGCTATCCACCATCAGGGAAAATTAGCACACAGGAAACCCCTTTCATCTCATACTTGCTATCCACCATCAGGGATTATTAACACACAGGAAACCCATTTCATCTCATACTTGCTATCCACCATCAGGGAATATTACCACACAGGAAACCCATTTCATCTCATCCTTGCTATCCACCATCAGGGAATATTAACACACAGGAAACCCATTTCCTCTCATACTTGCTATCCACCATCAGGGAATATTAACACACAGGAAACCCATTTCATCTCATCCTTGCTATCCACCATCAGGGAATATTAACACACAGGAAACCCATTTCATCTCATCATTGCTATCCACCATCAGGGAATATTAACACACAGGAAACCCATTTCATCTCATCCTTGCTATCCACCATCAGGGAATATTAACACACAGGAATCCCATTTCATCTCATACTTGCTATCCACCATCAGGGAATATTAACACACAGGAAACCCATTTCATCTCATACTTGCTATCCACCATCAGGGAATATTAACATACACAGAACCCCTTTCATCTCATACTTGCTATCCACCATGTGGGAATATTAACACACAGGAAACCCTTTCATTTCATACTTGCTATCCACCATCAGGGAATATTAACACACAGGAAACCCATTTCATCTCATACTTGTTATCCACCATCAGGGAATATTAACACACAGGAAAGCCATTTCATCTCATACTTGCTATCCACCATCAGGGAATATTAACACACAGGAAACCCATTTCATCTCATACTTGCTATCCACCATCAGGGAATATTAACACACAGGAAACCCATTTCACCTCATATTTGTTATCCACCATCAGGGAATATTAACACACAGGAAACCCATTTCATCTCATACTTGCTATCCACCATCAGGGAAAATTAACACACAGGAAACCCATTTCATCTCATCCTTGTTGTCCACCATCAGGGAATATTAACACACAGGAAACCCATTTCATCTCATACTTGCTATCTACCACCAGGGAATATTAACACACAGGAAACCCATTTCATCTCATACTTGCTATCCACCATCAGGGAATATTAACACACAGGAAACCCCTTTCATCTCATACTTGCTATCCACCATCAGGGAATATTAACACCCAGGAAACCCCTTTCATCTCATCCTTGTTATCCACCATCAGGGAATATTAACACACAGGACACCCCTTTCATCTCATACTTGCTATCCAGCATCAGGGCATATTAACACACAGGAAACCCCTTTCATCTCATACTTGCTATCCACCATCAGGGAATATTAACACACAGGAAACCCATTTCATCTCATACTTGTTATCCACCACCAGGGAATATTAACACACAGGAAGCCATTTCATCTCATACTTGTTATCCACCATCAGGGAATATTAACACAGGAAACCCATTTCATCTCATACTTGCTATCCACAATCAGGGAATATTAACACACAGGAAACCCATTTCATCTCATACTTGTTATCCACCATCAGGGAATATTAACACACAGGAAACCCTTTTCATCTCATACTTGCTATCCACCATCAGGGAATATTAACACACAGGAAACCCATTTCATCTCATACTTGTTATCCACCATCAGGGAATATTAACACAGGAAACCCATTTCATCTCATACTTGCTATCCACCATCAGGGAATATTAACACACAGGAAACCCATTTCATCTCATCCTTGCTATCCACTATCAGGGAATATTAACACACACGAAAAACCCATTTCATCTCATACTTGTTATCCACCATCAGAGAATATTAACACACAGGAAACCCATTTCATCTCATACTTGTTATCCACCATCAGGGAATATTAACACACAGGAAACCCATTTCATCTCATACTTGTTATCCACCATCAGGGAATATTAACACACAGGAAACCCATTTCATCTCATACTTGTTATCCACCATCAGGGAATATTAACACACAGGAAACCCATTTCATCTCATAGTTGTTATCCACCATCATGGAATATTAACATACAGGAAACCCATTTCATCTCATACTTGCTATCCACCATCAGGGAATATTAACACACAGGAAACCCATTTCATCTCATACTTGTTATCCACCATCACGGAATATTAACACACAGGAAACCCATTTCATCTCATACTTGTTGTCCACCATCAGGGAATATTAACACACAGGAAACCCATTTCATCTCATACTTGTTATCCACCATCAGGGAATATTAACACACAGGAAACCCATTTCATCTCATACTTGCTATCCACCATCAGGGAATATTAACACACAGGAAACCCATTTCATCTCATACTTGCTATCCACCATCAGGGAATATTAACACACAGGAAACCCCTTTCATCTCATCCTTGTTATCCACCAACAGGGAATATTAACACACAGGACACCCCTTTCATCTCATACTTGCTATCCACCCTCAGGGAATATTAACACACAGGAAACCCACTTCATCTCATACTTACTATCCACCATCAGGGAATATTAACACACAGGAAACCCCTTTCATCTCATACTTGTTATCCACCATCAGGGAATATTAACACACAGGAAACCCATTTCATCTCATACTTGCTATCCACCATCAGGGAATATTACCACACAGGAAACCGATTTCATCTCATACTTGCTATCCACCATCAGGGAATATTAACACACAGGAAACCCCTTTCATCTCATACTTGCTATCCACCATCAGGGAATATTAACACACACGAAACCCCTTTCATCTCATACTTGCTATCCACCATGTGGGAATATTAACACACAGGAAACCCTTTCATTTCATACTTGCTATCCACCATCAGGGAAAATTAACACACAGGAAACCCATTTCATCTCATACTTGTTATCCACCATCAGGGAATATTAACACACAGGAAACCCATTTCATCTCATCCTTGTTGTCCACCATCAGGGAATATTAACACACAGGAAACCCATTTCATCTCATACTTGTTATCCACCATCACGGAATATTAACACACAGGAAACCCATTTCATCTCATACTTGTTATCCACCATCAGGGAATATTAACACACAGGAAACCCATTTCATCTCATCCTTGCTATCCACTATCAGGGAATATTAACACACAGGAAACCCATTTCATCTCATACTTGCTATCCACCATCAGGGAATATTAACACACAGGAAACCCCTTTCATCTCATACTTGCTATCCACCATCAGGGAATATTAACACACACGAAACCCATTTCATCTCATACTTGCTATCCACCATCAGGGAATATTAACACACAGGAAACCCTTTCATTTCATACTTGCTATCCACCATCAGGGAAAATTAACACACAGGAAACCCATTTCATCTCATACTTGTTATCCACCATCAGGGAATATTAACACACAGGAAAGCCATTTCATCTCATACTTGCTATCCACCATCAGGGAATATTAACACACAGGAAAGCCATTTCATCTCATACTTGCTATCCACCATCAGGGAATATTAACACACAGGAAACCCATTTCATCTCATATTTGTTATCCACCATCAGGGAATATTAACACACAGGAAACCCATTTCATCTCATACTTGCTATCCACCATCAGGGAAAATTAACACACAGGAAACCCATTTCATCTCATCCTTGTTGTCCACCATCAGGGAATATTAACACACAGGAAACCCATTTCATCTCATACTTGTTATCCACCATCAGGGAATATTAACACACAGGAAACCCATTTCATCTCATACTTGCTATCCACCATCAGGGAATATTAACACACAGGAAACCCATTTCATCTCATACTTGCTATCCACCATCAGGGAATATTAACACACAGGAAACCCCTTTCATCTCATCCTTGTTATCCACCAACAGGGAATATTAACACACAGGACACCCCTTTCATCTCATACTTGCTATCCAGCATCAGGGCATATTAACACACAGGAAACCTCTTTCATCTCATACTTGCTATCCACTATCAGGGAATATTAACACACAGGAAACCCCTTTCATCCCATACTTGCTATCCACCATCAGGGAATATTAACACACAGGAAACCCATTTCATCTCATACTTGTTATCCACCACCAGGGAATATTAACACACAGGAAACCCATTTCATCTCATACTTGTTATCCACCATCAGGGAATATTAACACACAGGAAACCCATTTCATCTCATACTTGTTATCCACCATCAGGGAATATTAACACACAGGAAACCCATTTCATCTCATACTTGCTATCCACCATCAGGGAATATTAACACACAGGAAACCCATTTCATCTCATACTTGTTATCCACCATCAGGGAATATTAACACACAGGAAACCCATTTCATCTCATCCTTGCTATCCACTATCAGGGAATATTAACACACAGGAAACCCATTTCATCTCATACTTGTTATCCACCATCAGGGAATATTAACACACAGGAAACCCATTTCATCTCATACTTGTTATCCACCATCAGGGAATATTAACACACAGGAAACCCATTTCATCTCATACTTGCTATCCACCATCAGGGAATATTAACACACAGGAAACCCATTTCATCTCATACTTGTTATCCACCATCAGGGAATATTAACACACAGGAAACCCATTTCATCTCATACTTGCTATCCACCATCAGGGAATATTAACACACAGGAAACCCATTTCATCTCATACTTGCTATCCACCATCAGGGAATATTAACACACAGGAAACCCATTTCATCTCATACTTGTTATCCACCATCAGGGAATATTAACACACAGGAAACCCCTTTCATCTCATACTGGCTATCCACCATCAGGGAATATTAACACACAGGACACCCCTTTCATCTCATACTTGCTATCCAGCATCAGGGCATATTAACACACAGGAAACCTCTTTCATCTCATACTTGCTATCCACTATCAGGGAATATTAACACACAGGAAACCCCTTTCATCCCATACTTGCTATCCACCATCAGGGAATATTAACACACAGGAAACCCATTTCATCTCATACTTGTTATCCACCACCAGGGAATATTAACACACAGGAAACCCATTTCATCTCATACTTGTTATCCACCATCAGGGAATATTAACACAGGAAACCCATTTCATCTCATACTTGCTATCCACCATCAGGGAATATTAACACACAGGAAACCCATTTCATCTCATACTTGCTATCCACCATCAGGGAATATTAACACACAGGAAACCCATTTCATCTCATCCTTGTTATCCACCATCAGGGAATATTAACACACAGGAAACCCATTTCATCTCATACTTGTTATCCACCATCAGGGAATATTAACACACAGGAAACCCATTTCATCTCATACTTGCTATCCACCATCAGGGAATATTAACACACAGGAAACCCATTTCATCTCATACTTGTTATCCACCATCAGGGAATATTAACACACAGGAAACCCATTTCATCTCATCCTTGCTATCCACTATCAGGGAAATATTAACACACAGGAAACCCATTTCATCTCATACTTGTTATCCACCATCAGGGAATATTAACACACAGGAAACCCATTTCATCTCATACTTGTTATCCACCATCAGGGAATATTAACACACAGGAAACCCATTTCATCTCATACTTGTTATCCACCATCAGGGAATATTAACACACAGGAAACCCATTTCATCTCATACTTGCTATCCACCATCAGGGAATATTAACACACAGGAAACCCATTTCATCTCATACTTGTTATCCACCATCAGGGAATATTAACACACAGGAAACCCATTTCATCTCATCCTTGCTATCCACTATCAGGAAATATTAACACACACGAAAAACCCATTTCATCTCATACTTGTTATCCACCATCAGGGAATATTAACACACAGGAAACCCATTTCATCTCATAATTGTTATCCACCATCAGGGAATATTAACACACAGGAAACCCATTTCATCTCATACTTGTTATCCACCATCAGGGAATATTAACACACAGGAAACCCATTTCATCTCATACTTGTTATCCACCATCAGGGAATATTAACACACAGGAAACCCATTTTATCTCATACTTGCTATCCACCATCAGGGAATATTAACACCCAGGAAACCCCTTTCATCTCATCCTTGTTATCCACCATCAGGGAATATTAACACACAGGAAACCCCTTTCATCTCATACTTGCTATCCAGCATGAGGGAATATTAACACACAGGAAACCTCTTTCATCTCATACTTGCTATCCACTATCCGGGAATATTAACACACAGGAAACCCCTTTCATCTCATACTTGCTATCCACCATCAGGGAATATTAACACACAGGAAACCCCTTTCATCTCATACTTGCTATACACCATCAGGGAATATTAACACACAGGAAACCCATTTCATCTCATACTTGTTATCCACCATCAGGGAATATTAACACACAGGAAACCCCTTTCATCTCATACTGGCTATCCACCATCAGGGAATATTAACACACAGGAAACCCCTTTCATCTCATACTTGCTATCCACCATCAGGGAATATTAACACACAGGAAACCTCTTTCATCTCATACTTGCTATCCATCATCGGGGAATATTAACACACAGGAAACCCATTTCATCTCATACTTGCTATCCACCATCAGGGAATATTAACACACAGGAAACCCATTTCATCTCATACTTGCTATCCACCATCAGGGAATATTAACCCACAGGAAACTCATTTCATCTCATACTTGTTATCCATCATCAGGGAGTATTAACACACAGGAAACCCATTTCATCTCATACTTGCTATCCACCATTAGGGAATATTAACACACAGGAAACCCCTTTCATCTCATACTTGCTATTCATCATCAGGGAATATTAGCCCTTTCACCCTCATATCAGCCACAAACAGCTCCATCAGTGGTCTTGAGAACTATCCATTTGCAGACCAAGAATAATATTTTTGAAAATTTACTACTGGAATGGCTGGCTCGATAACCGAGCCAGTCATTCCAGTGGTAAATTTTCAAAAATAGCATTCTCTTCATCTGCAAATGGACATTTTCTATGAGAAAATCGAATTTTTTTTGGACAAATTTAAGTGTTAACACACTAGCCTTTGAAATAACACACTAACCCCTGAAATAACACACTAACCCCTGAAATAACACACTAACCCCTGAAATAACACACTAACCATTGAAATAACACACTAATCATTGAATTACTTTGAAAACAACGTAATCAGAATTTGACAGTAAACCAAGAATGGTTGAAGTAAAAAACCTGACGTTTGGAATCGGTTGTGAATCCGGAAGTTTGAATGGTCGGAATTTTCTACCGGTTTTTGGTTCTTGCCGGCTGTGTGGCCATTTTGACCGGTTGTGGTCACTAAAAACCCGGTACAATGTGATTTCATGGCCTGTTTTTTGTAACTGCCAAGTTTCTTCAGAATTATCCAGGTCTTGTCATCAGACCCTGAAGATGAAACTTCCACGAAATGGAGGAGACAAAAAGAATGCCCCTGAATACACCAGCTCCACACCATGGAGCCAATAGACATTAATCTAGCAGGGTAAGGGCTACCCATTTCTCTGGGCCAACTCGCGAACAACAGGCCACCACACCCAGTATGTTGTTATTAACCTTTTATTAAAGAGGTGACCCCCCCCCACCTCTCTCATTCTTTCAAACAGAATACACCAAACCAACCCTCCCCGAGTGACGTTACCACAGTCGCCATATGATGTCGCAAAAATGATGTCAAAATCATCGTCATTACCAACACTGGCCACTGTCACTCATTCTTTCAATTAAACAGGAATGACAGGTAAAAGGCACACAAACATATGCCTTAAAATTATACACCACCACGGGCCTCTGATGAGTCTAACGCCCACACAAACACCCACCACAACCCCCCACCCGACCCTCAAACCCCCCCCACCACAATTTGACCCCACACCACAACCACCCCCCAGGGCCCGCCCACCAACACAATCCACCGGGACAGATTAAAACAGTCTGCATACTGTACAAATTTCTGAGGCACAAAAACACAACCGGTAACATTAACAAAGATTGGCAAGAAACTTGGCAGCCATACTAACATTGTTAATTTGACTGGAAGTTGTTGCTGCCCAGCAATGGCTTCCAGCCAAATAAATTTCAAAATATTCAACAGCTTTCTTGTATGGTTTCCTTGAAAATGAGATATGAGGAATTCAACAGTGAAAGGGTTAAGATCAATGAGAATTCTTTGTTGTATAGATTATTCTGTTGAATCTTATAAAACTAATTCGACTGGAAGCTGTTGCTATGGTAGCAACAGGTTCCAGTAACATTAGTTTAAAAAAACTAAACAGAATTCCTGCATAGCTCTCTTGAAATTAAGACATCTGAATTTCCATGTTCAATGAGCGTCCATTTTCAGGTCAAGAGAACACTATGATTCATTGTGTTTGTTAGCCATTAGAAGTCAATCGTCGGCACTTGACAGTGAATCGATAATATAATTGCAGTTCTAATGGTAAATTTTCAAAAATAGTATTCTTTTGGCCTGCAAATGGACATTATGTACGCAAACGTTTTGACTTCTTGACGATTAAATCATTAATTATTCTAACAATATGGTGTAAATAGTGCATTCAGAATATTTGATTAATTTTATATTATGTGAAGTACTACAGTTATGACAGTACGGATCAGAAGAAAATTCCAGGGGTCTCTGAATTTTCTGATGTACTGATCTGTATGGATCACGATTAAAAAATGTAAATTTCTAGCCCTGTAAAACATATAATTTATTAAAGGCAGCATTGTAAAATATATGTTACAGGCGGTAATGTAGGATGAACTCTAGGCAATTGATGCAGGATTAGCTAGATAGGCAGTAATGT
>JAVVLW010002832.1:0-25000 GCA_034401795.1 Chaetoderma sp. LZ-2023a
ATCCCAAAACGGGCAACGGCCTAGGTGGAGCTTAGCTGGAGATGGGCGAGGTATAGCTAACACTACATCCCTCCACTTGGAATAACGTTTAGCAGTATAGCTAAAAATAATTTAACCGTTTACAAAAGAAAACATATTTAACACGATGTACCAATTGTTCTGTTGTGTTTTTTTAACATGTTTGAATTGGAAGTCATTGCTGCCTATGCACCTTAATCAGCAATGCCCTCCAACCCAGTTGTGTTCAAAATATGCAAACATTCAAAGTTATTTCTGGAATGTAGTGTAATTCATGATCAAAATCATTGATATGTTTACCTGAGTATGTTAGGGCAACAAGCCTGCTTCGCTCCCAGACTGGTGCCCAATTACTCAGCATAACATGCATAGATGGGAAAATAATACCCTGCCAAATAAGAAAGAAAGTAACGAGACGGTTATCATGGAAACACTCCACCTTTACTACAATTGGAGTATAACATTTATTTGCAGAAGGCTCGATTCTACATTAAACATTGAAATGCATAGTTTTCTAGATTGTAATCGTTATGGCAGATGGCAACGCTAAGCATAAATTGACAATCACGTCAAAATATTTAGGCATTTATTGGGGTAGAGTGAGGTGGGTCGAGCATGGCTGTCTTGACAAAGGTGTGCATTGGATGGCTAAGACCCATCTTAGAGTATGGCAGTAACGTAGGCAAGAGTGGGGTTGGGTGCTAGGACATCCCATGCACCATGACCATGGTAAAGATAAATATAAAGCTATGAAATTATAAATATGAAATTTAAGAATATAAGTCAGAAATTCGCACCACCCACAACGGGAGTAACTTGTATCTAATTATTGTGTTTGTAAATTGGGAACGCACGCAAATCTGCCTTAGATGGCTATGGTTTCGACATATAGCCCTTTGTTACCCTGAATTATCTGAATCGTTATTGGTACTTTGAAACTAATTTGACCGGAACATGTTCAGCTCCCAGCCACATTACTTTCAAAATACTCAACATGAAAATGCCAGTCTAATTTACAAATTTGAGGCGCTATCTATTTCAGACTGATGCATGCCGTACGGGGCCTGTGATCAAGTTAACATCATAGATGCCATCCCGATATGCCAAATATGTGCATATTGTTGTTAATGTATTGAAGTATCGGTTGGTTCTTTGTAACTGATAAGCTGACTATAAAAGAATACTCAATGCGAGAAAGAGAGAGGATAGAGATGTTGGGAGAGGGGCGGCGAGAAAGAGAGAGAGAGAGAGAGAGAGAGAGAGAGAGAGAGAGAGAGAGAGAGAGAGAGAGAGAGAGAGAGAGGTGTGGGGATGTGAGAGCGAGAAAACAACAAACCAGAGATCTCAATAGTTTCATAGGAAATCGTTCTGAGAGTAACTATATAATTTTATTTGCAAGGTTACCTCAGCAAGTCCTTCGAATACTCGTAGGATAATCAATAGATACACACTGGTTCTGGCGGCGAGAGGAGAAAATAACGTCAACACGGATGTACACAATACTCCGAGTGCCATAGGAATCTTTGCACCAAATCTCTCAGCAATCCTTCCTGCCGGAATCTGTGTTACCATGTACCCGCAGAAGAAGGCACCAAGAATAAGGCCTTGCGTTTGGGCATCCCAGTTAAACTCGCCGCACTATTTCAGAAACGGGAATTGTGTTATACTGAAAAATCATTTTTTCTTCATAGTTTACCTGTATAGATTACTGGAAATTGGGATTCAAAGAGTGCAGTGATCGATCGAAACCCGGAAAAAGTGTTGCTGTAACTAAGCTAGAGATAGGTGGGGTGGGGGGCATAGCTAAAGCAAGATTCTTCCTGCCGCTTCCGGGGGAGTGGTACCTTACACAGGTACTACCATTACACACGGTCTGTTTGTTCGCTTAATAACAGTGCACTCATGTGCTTACGTGTATGCACGCGCGTGGGTGTGTGCGTGCGTGTGTCTGTTTTTCTGGTTGTATGCATGCCCGTTCGCAACTGTATCTCAGAAACTATTGACTCTGGTGTGACTCAAATTTCAACTAAATACCTGCATTTTCAAGATCAAGTGTAATCACCACCCCAAGTTTCTCAAAGATCTATTTAGTAAAACTTGCGTTATCACAGCGAACATATATGATACATTCAGACAGAGAGACTTAATGGTTAAAATATTTGCCCAACACCCTTTGTGGCGAAAGCAAAAATCAGACAAATTATGCTTACATTTGTCTCCGCCAAGTTTTCCAAATCACCCCTGGAACTGTTAATAGGAGCACATTCGTTTGAAGCGGCAGAATCCTCCACAGAGGTGCTGTTCACCATGGCAACCAACGCGATACTGAGGTTAACTCGTAGAGCGTAGACATTCAGAAATCCAAAAAATGCTATTAAGGCCAGAGTATAACGTGCTGAAATACATCCTGCAACTAAAATTTGAGAAATTTCTTTAACCCTTTAACCCCTGCGGCCACAGACTCGTAATTTCAAATTAGCTCTATAAGTAACCAGTTGAATTTTTTTAAACTAATTTGACCGGAAGCTATTGTTGCCATATACAATAACAGCTTCCAGTCAAATTCCCTTCAAACTGTTCAACGGAATATCTCTTGATTGTAGATTATTTTTCGTATTTGGTCCTTCAGATTCAAATGATTAAAACTACTTTAAATTTGAGAAATACATTAACGAAGAAACTCTGCATATATTTAATCCAGAATCACTCTCCGTGTACTCAGCCGCCTCCGGTCTATTCTCCAGTTCCCAAAACTAGTGCCTATTCAATTGTGACATCATACCCAATTACGCCATTTGTAGGCTGACGTCACAATACATAGTAACGTATCGAGCTATGTCATGAACGTTGAAAAGTCCGTCAAGTGAACGATTGTATATCTTTGATGGATTTACTATTTAATAAGCATTCTGTTTAATAATTTGAAACTAATTTGCCACAGGCACCAAGAGCACCCAGTCAAATTAGTTTCAAAATAATCAACAGCGTACCAGCACATTTACCTTGAAATTATAATTCCTGGAATTTTGGGTTCAAAGTATATACATTGATTCCAACACGAGAAAATAGTGCGCGGAGCTTAACTAGAAGTAGGCGGAGCTTAGATAGAAATGAATCGATTTATCTGGTAAGATTTCACATTGGATCACGTGTTCGGTATGCACACTAGTATGTACTTGCTTTTTGGCGCTTCGATAGATCCTGAGGATGTGGATCCCTCATCTTCCCATTTAGTATCCATTAGTAAGGGGGATCTGACGTCACTGTCGTGTTTCTGATTCATTGTATATGTATAAAAATATCAAATAGTGATATCATTCTGTTTTGTTTTTCTATAACTTTGAATAAAATCAAGCATTGAGGGCATAGTTAAACGTCTGTCTTAGCATTGACAGACACGGCGTAGATGCCACTTTGCATTCGTTATCTATTATTTTTTAGACAAACCCCAGGATATCGCTAACTAGTTTGAATAGTTCAATATGAAATGTATTGAACTCTACCATTCGTATGAGATGTGTTGTCTAGTTCCCAATAAGGCAATATCTAGAATGAAAATAAGCGTCAATTGGACTTGTGTAATCATTGGTAAATAGTAGGGTAACTTGACCTAAATACGAATAGCAAATATTCCTACATACAGCACCGGTCCTACTAATTCCGAAAAACATCTCTAAAGGCATGTAGAATACCAGTTTATCCATCAATCACATGACGTTATAATCACCTACGTGATGTGTAGACTAACGTCATAATCAATTACTCCATGAATGACATAGCTAAGTATTGCATTTACTGTCTCTCGGACCAGAACTTCAGGCGAACCTGCAATCTTGGAGTGATTTGAACAGGCTGCTAACTGTGCCCTCAGTGCCGTCCAATCTGGCTATACCACGCCACCTGTACTTTTACTACTGTAAGTGTCACAATCTGTACTTCTACTGCTGTAAGTATCACAATCTGTACTTCTACTGCTGTACGTGTCACAATCTGTACTTCCACTACTGTAAGTGTCACAATCTGTACTTCCACCACTGTAAGTGTTAGAATATGTACTTCTACTGCTGTAAGTGTCACAATCTGTACTTCTACTACTGTAGGTGCCGCCATCACTACTTCTACTAATGTAAGTGTCAGCTATGGCGTCACCACCCGTAATTCTACTAATGTAAGTGTCAGTTATGGTGTCATGGAGACACTGATGGCAGGACTGAAATCTGACATTTATTTACACTATTTATACTATCAGAGCGTATTCACAACTGATTTCCGGTTACACTCAGTTTGAGTTCTTGTACCTCCCCAATGGCAGAGACACCATACGAGACGGGACCGACGGCTTTACGTCCCATCCGAAGAACGTGTCATATGCATGACTTACGAATGGCGCAGTTTGTACACCTTGCCTGAACGCGGCATCGAAACCGGCTCTTTGGATTGGAATTCCAAGCATCTGCGGCACAACGGTTTAGCGAACCGAGCCAAAGCACCTGCCTTAACTGCGTCACGAACGCTTAATTGACAACGGACTAATTAAGCGTTGTTGTGCGAATGGTATGTCTTTACTATGTAATAAACATGATGTTGAATGTGCTGATGCTAATTTAATTGGGCACAGTTGCTGCCTAACACCCAGTCAAATTAGTTTTAAAATATTCATCAGCTTATCTGTATAGTTTTCTGGAAATTGATAGTCCGGGGGTTCAGGGATCGATCGTGGGCGGGGCTTAGCTAACGATGGGCGGGGCATAGCTAACGATGGGCGGGGCATAGCTAACGATGGGTGGAGCTTAGCTAGCGATGGGCGGGGCTTAGCTAGCGATGGGCGGGGCATAGCTAAAGCTATATTCCTCCATGTCCTAAGTCTGAACACAATCCTCAAGCATGCGCCAAATTATGAATTCGTGATATTACATAGTCCTTATCCATGATATATTTCAGTTTGTTCAAATTCATTTTAGGGCAGTCTGGGAACAAATTTACTTTGACCCCT
This sequence comes from Chaetoderma sp. LZ-2023a, assembly GCA_034401795.1. NCBI lineage: Eukaryota > Metazoa > Mollusca > Caudofoveata > Chaetodermatida > Chaetodermatidae > Chaetoderma > Chaetoderma sp. LZ-2023a. The sequence goes on from JAVVLW010002832.1 coordinate 5,012, forward strand.
CTCGTGTCACCAGAACTCTTTAATAACAAAGTTTGGTCAAAAACTGCCGCTGAGCTGGTCTTGAAAAATGTCTATATCTTGAAAATTTACCCCTGAAATGACTGGCTCGGTAACTCGATCGTCTGTTTGTCTGCAAATGAACTCTGGAATAACTTGACGTTTTGTACACTTACCTTTTGATATAGTCAAGTTGGCTAAAAAGGGTGTGTGTAGTGGTCGTATCCCTTTAAACCTTAAATTAAATTTTAAACATTTCAATTTTCTCAAAGAAAATCTCAATTTGCAGGGCTATGAGAATACTATTTTTGGAAAGTTTGCCACTTGAACGACTGGCTCGGCCATCGAGCCAGTCATTCCATTGGTACAATTAAAAGAATAGCCTTCTCTTGGTCTGCAAATTGACATTTCTCAAGACAAATGCAGAAGACGTTTTTCTGATATTGAACACCTTACAGAACATAGGCTTCCCTTAATCTGCAAATAATTATACATTTCTTGAAACATCTTGTCCACTGATATGATTACCATTCTGAGCGTTTTGAAGCACTGCTGAGACAAGAGTGTTCAATAGACCTTTCCCACATTAGCGTATTTTGGGGAAATGTATTCCCGGAATGCATCGCACATACCAGTTCCGGCTGTTAAATGCGATAGCCGCCTCGCAAACAGCATTACTTTACTATGGGAATCAGATACAGTGCACTTTAGGATGTGCATATGAAAAACTATGTTCATAATTTTTTTGAAGGCATACATCATTGGAAAGCTAAGCCAATTTTCTATACATTTCTGTATTAGTTTTTATGGTTTTATAAAATTTAATACAGTTGATTGCAATTTTAAAATATCCCCTATTGTCCACTTGATGTAATGAATCTAAGTCGAATGGTGTATTCTATATACACAACTAACTCAGTGAAAACGTTACAAAAACATAGAAAATAATAAAGTAATGTTTCAGCAATTGAAAGCGTTTTCTAATGATATATGATTTAAATAACATAATGATTTTAGTTTATCATAGGAACGGTTTAGATTGTGGTGTATTTTAGTGCAAATTTAACTCAATGCAGGCCAGTTGATTGTTGGCGGCGTTACCAGCCAGCAGGTGCGTTCCGAACGTTGATTTACTCCTTTAGCGCTTACAACAGCCACAAAAAGCTTATGCAATGCTCTTGAGTAATGCAGAAGGAGAGAAGACTATTTTTTTAATTGTACCCCTGGAATGACTGGCTCGATAACCGAGCCAGTTATTCCTGTGGTAAATTTTCATAAATAGATACTTGGTTGACTGACCGGACCGGCGGCTTGTTGGCGGCGGTTCCAGCCAGCAGTTTCGATCTGAGCGTTGATTTAAGGGAATCCAGGCGTAATGACGTCGATGTGGGAAAGGTCTATTTAGCTCATTTTGGTAGTAAATCTTACGTATGCAACTAGATGATTCCTGCTACGCTTGGTGTCAAGTAGGGCCTAATTATTTCAAGTTGTAACTTTCAAGTTTCTTTGTTTTCGCCCAGATCATAGTGTGACGTATGGCGTTTATAATAGTTACAATTTTACATCATTTTGTATTGTGACGACGGTTGCCATCATATGATCGTAAGATCATACATAGCAATCACATTTCTATACAATCACGTTAGCTTATGCCACCCGCAACATATTTGGACTCCAAATCCGCTACAATATAGTTAGACAGATTGTTATTCAGTCTTGCATGCTTTCTGGTTGATTTAATGAAATAAATTACTTCATGTCAATTATAAAAGCGTAGGGGATATTCGTAATCGAGATTTACATTTATACAAAATTTATATTAGTTAGAATTCAGATAATTGTATTTGTTATTATGATTAGGTTATAATCAATGCAGATTTTATTATTTATCAAATGTATGGAATCTCTATGAATTATTTGAGCAGTTATGTAAGAGTTACAAATCAACATGTTGTTGTATGTCCGCGTGATCACAATACATTGTGTGCATGTGTTAAAATCGTCGCCTCAACAAGCATTTGGTGGTTGGTCTACGTGAGAGTTAGTTGCGCCTTAGAGAAGTTGTGATGTAGGCAGCCATCGTCTCACGTGTATATATTTCTACGCCGGCCATATACACCGGCGTGGCTGAGAGAATGTTTCCATTGTGAAGTTCAAATATAAAAATGAGTTTATCAGCAGTCCTCATACAGATTCGTAAATAGATATGGGCGCCATCTCAGTTTAGGGCCCATTAACAGTTAATTCACGTTTGTCCAGTCAATATACGTTTTGAACAATATGAACTTTCATCCAAGAATCTCTCCATGGCTTTGGGTCATTAATATCAGCTATAGCCAGGTCTCCAGATCAAGGTAATATCATGTGTAGCCAGGTTTCCAGCTCCTGGTAATATCAGCTATAGCCAGGTCTCCATCTCCTGGTATTGTCATCTGCAGCCAGGTCTCCAGCTCCTGGTAATATCGTTCGTAATCAGGTCTCCAGCTCCTGGTAGTATCATCCATGACCAGATTTCCAGCTTCTAATAATATCGTGCGTAACCAGGTCTCCAGCTCCTGGTCATCCTTAACTATCACCAGATAACCAGCTCCTGGTTAACGTGGTTGTGGGTCAGATAACCAGCTTCTGGCCATTCGCTAATCCATCACATCTTTAGCTTCTGGCGGCCCGTGGCCAGGCCTATTCAGCATTTCAGATCCGCCTACGCCATAAGATACATTCCGGTCGTTTATATTTTTGTGTTACGCGTTCGTCTGGGTGCACCCACATCTTTCCGTCGTCTTCAATACGATATCAATATTCATATTGTGATCATTCGTCCGCAGGACCCTTTCGTCTTCAAGCCACAAAGAAATGACTGTTTCCATTGATCATTTACACAGCTATAGTACATTCAGGTCGTATATTATTGATTTATTATATGAAAATTGTATATTGATTGTTGTCATAACTATTAACACATTAATTAGATTAATATTTTCAAGGTTAAATTCTGAAACAAGAACCGTTAAGTCTTAAGTTTATCGACATAAAATCATACATGCTGCCACAAACTCTGGGGATTATCCGATGGTTAATATCCATCACAGGTTTTAAATGATTCAGTAGTCGATAGTGGTCTTATGGATCAGATCGAATGGGGATCATTTTCAACTTGGATAGCGAATGTACCCGGATCTCATCTTACATTAATTTTGAGCATTTATGATTTCTGAAGTGAACTAAATCGTCTGTGATATTCTTTGAGGATTGATATAAATGACATCGGATCGAAAAATCGATTTGATGTGATTGTTATCATAAATCAAAGAAAGAGCAGGGATTGGATCAACCAGGATCAATCCGTTGGATCGATAATGGTCGTTTCGATCTAGATATGACTTCAAGGATTAGAGTTCTTGTTTTGCGTCAAATTAGTTTAGGAATATTCAACGTAAGACATTGAGGGTTTCAGTAGTTATAATTTTGAAATCCTGCTTCAACAGAATCATTTTTATATTCATATAATGTATCAATTGTAACAATCATGTCAACTGTACAATACTGTTATAATTTTACAAGAGATCAGAAAGTACGCAAGAATGAATGAATATTATTTTTCAAATCTCTTTGTTTATTTCCTCTCAATTACCACCATATTTTGAATCAATAGGTTAAAGTTCAAATGCTAATGCAGATTACTCTTCCATACCTAGAGCCAAGATAAGGAAGTGTTGGAATTCACCTCAAATCGGTCCCATAAGCTTTCCTTCGAATAAAATGGTTAACCATTGATAATGGAAATCATTTAGATACCGCTAGACATCTATTCTATCGTTTCCATTTTGGGTTAAGCATTTTGGCAAAATAAAATATCCGGTAATCATGTGATTAATGACGTCATAATCATTACTGAGGTGTTGTCTTTTAGATAAAACACATTGGTGTTTCACATCGTACAGTGATCTAATCCACGCCAACGTCAGCTAATTCCCTTACATGGGGACTCGGTCAAAGCAAAATAAGGGTCAATATAATCCTCGGATTTAATAATCAAGTTTTTGACTATTTATTTTAAGTGATTCTGAATAGTTATTTGAACAAAGATTAGATATTTTTGGAGATTTTTCATTGAATTAGGTGATTTATTTATTTTTATATTTTTTTTATATTAACGGACAACAAATGACACGTTTAATTTAAACAGGTCATATCTGCATAAGACAGTCGATGGAGTAATCACTGCTACTGCATAAATTAAACAGTTGAATAAATGTATTATATATTTAATTATCACCTTTTTATTTCAGGCTAAATTCAATTTCTTGTAGATACTAATTTTGAAAGTTGTTTTTCTTTCTAAACCGGTAAAACTTTATAAATATAGTAACGCCAAATTCAGTATTGAAAGGGTTAAAAAAAATAGTCGCCCTCAGTTAGTTGTTGTCACGACGGCACGCACGTAACAAAACCTCTGACAGGCGTCAAATATATTTCAATTGGGTCATTTAACGGATCTAGTTGAACGCTTTCACAGAAGAACGCAAATAATTTAGCCGAATTTTTTTTTTGGATTTAAATATTTAATTTAGTGTTATGTATTTAGCTATAATTAAGTAATTAAATACGTTAAAAATGGTTTCAATGTTAAAAATTGATTAATATTATACTGCGTTGTTAACCGGAACTGCGGACACGTTAGTGGGGCTTGTTATATAGTAACTACGTACGGTTAGTTTAACAAACTGTTATAAGATTTAATTTTGAAAACTTCATTTAATAAAATCGTACTGTTAAATTTATTTATAAAATGTATCGATTATAACCATAAATGAAGTTTATTTTACTAGCTTCGTATCGAGCTTGTAATTTTGATTCTTATCCACAACCAAACTTCCATATTACATATTTGATTGAGCGAGGTGCCACAATAGAATCAGCTAAAAAATCTCGCATTAGAACACTTGAGAAATGAAACAGAAGCGCGAGATAAAATATTGTTATACTGCTGTATTGGCATAAATGATATCTTGTCGACATTTACCTCTAAATACGGGCGTGAAACAGTGCCATCATCAACACCTGTGGAATCAATCTTAGACAAAATAACAGAGTTAAAATCAGTCATTGAATTGGAAAGACAAAACTTGGTTTTTATGTTTATTGAAATTCCAGGTTGCTCAATAATTGACTATACTAATTACAAAATAAAAGACGGCCGATTACCAAGTTGCTCGTTCACAAGCAAACAGTTAGCTGAACAACAGAGCGTAATTAATCATAACAGTTATATTGAATAATTTTTTGCGTCAACTAAACAAACTTGGAAATTTCCGACCCATCACAAATTTTGAATTTGTATTATGGTCGGAATCTTGTAACTTTTTGACTAAAGATCAAGAGGTCGCTCTAATAGATTCAAGGTGGACAAATTTGAAACCAGTTATGACATTCTATATGACGGATTACACTGTGTATCACACGAAAAACGAAATTGGTATAGAGCATTAGTATCAGCATTTAGATCTGGATCGCTCAAATTCTAATTAAAGGTAGATAATTCAAATCATATTAGTTACTATATATATATATATATATATATATATATATATATATATATATATATATATATATATATATATATATATATATATATATATATATATTTTTTTTTTTTTTTATAATAATCTTTCAAATAAATAACCGTAATCATGTGATTAATGACGTCATAATCATTACTGAGGTTTTGTCTTTTGGATAAAACGCATTGGTGTTTCACATCGTACAGTAATCTAATCCACGCCAACGTCAGCTAATTCCCTTACAGTATGGAATTGAATTATTCGTCCAAAAGCACGTGCGATGTGATCATTTTCGATTCTGTTGCTAATAGTGATATGAAATGGGACTTCGTTCCAGATCCTCTCTTTATTAAATTTATAAGAAACGAATGTTTTATGTACAATAAACATACACATGATTATCTACCACATACGGTAGGCATGGACTATATAAGCCATTGTGGTATAGTTTATACAGACCATGGTCATATAGTATAGGTTCTAATGCAGGGAGGCCATTTCAAGCTATGCTCCACCCATTTCCTTCCCACCGCCTTCTAAACTTTCAACTCGAAACGGGTAGATATCACAATTCTTGACTTTAATGCCCATTAACGTGGTGAATACGGATATTGCAAGTTAGTTAACTCTTCAATGTCTGAATTCTGTCAAGAATATTAAAATAATTGCCTATCCACCAATGTGCATTTGCAGGCTATGAAACCTTTTGAAAATTAAATACTGAAATGACTGGATCGGCTATCGAGTCAATCACCCAACTTGTAAGTTTTCAAAAATAGTTTTAACTTGGCCTGCAAATGTACATATTTCAAGCCCACTGCAGATGCCGGCTTTGGCCGTCCTCAGCATAACACGCTTACATAACCTGAACACCTTCCGTGACATTACACTAGTTATGGTCAGTGGAGGCGAAAGGTATGGTGGTGTCCACACACAGGAGCTCGATGAGTCCAGGTACCTCCACCTTGAATATGTATTTAAACACTAGATGCCCTCAAAATCCGTTTTCTGTATTATATATCCACCTTGAACATCTGGGTTCGCTTGTGTAAAACAGAAATAAGTTTCAGAGTAAAACGCGAATCGGTTGAAATTGACACATACCAATACGATGGGTAAAGTACGTAAAATTAGTCGTGTTCGTTTATGCATATTAAGATGCGTGAATCCGATCTGTCACTCAAGTTTATGCCGTCATAATCAATTACGTCACGGTTTGGCTGACTTCACAATCATAATTGGCAGAGAATACTCGGTCATGAAGCTGGAATAATCCGTTAAGTTTACGAATTGTACGTCTTTGATGAATTTACTATTAAATACATATTCAGCTGAATAATTTGAATCTAATTTGACTGGGTGCTGTTGCTGGTATAGGCAGCAACAGCGCCCAGTCAAATTAGATTCAAAATATGCAACATGTTACAAGTATAGTTACCTTGAAATTGGGATACAAGGAATTCAGGATTCAATGTAGGTCTATATAAATCGATCCCAGCACTCGCAACGCTTGGGTGCCGGTTTACTACCGTTTTTCCCGACCTGGCTCGCATTTTATACCCAACCAAAGACAAATCTGAAAGCGAACATCTGGTCTGTATCCTGTTAAATGTTCAAACGTGTTGCAATAATGATAATATAGCCATGCCCTGCCCCTTTCTAGCTACCTTCCGCCCAATGTTTATTTGTGTTGTCATCGATTTATAAACTTTGAAACTTGATTTCCAGAATCAAAATTTCTAAAGAAAATAAAAAAATCATGTACAGAATAGCGGTTGGATATTTTAAAACTAATTTCACTTGGTAATGACTATGGCAGCAACAGGGTCCTATACAAATAATTTTCGAAATATTCATCAGAAGTTTATAAAAATTGTAAATCCTTGAAAGACGTACGATTTGCTGACATGAGGGACTATTCTAGCTCTATGGCAGAGTTATAAGACATTATTATGATTATTATTATTATTATTATTATTATTATTATTATTATTATTATTGTTATTATTATTATTATGGTGTCAGCCTGGTTGTGGCGTACTTCATTATGATTTCATTTAAGTGAGTGACAGAATTTCGTGTAATAAACATCGTGCGGGAATAAAGAAACCTGAGCTGATCGAGCCACCAGGAACTACCCGTATAAAGGTTGCTACGCCGCTACAATACAAAATAGAAACACACTCCTTAAATTACTCATAATAACTATCAACCCTTTAGTACTCATATCAGCCAAAATGGCTTCTGCAGTGGTCTTTAGAAATGCCAATTTGCAGACCAAGAGAAGACTATTTTTGAAAAATTACCACTGGAATGACTGGCTCGGATACCGAGCCAGTCATTCCAGTTGTAATTTTTCAAAAATAGTCTTCTCTTGCTCTGCAAATGGACATTCTCTATGAGATAATTAATCACCAACAAGTTTATATTTTTGCTTTGAAAGTGTTATTTTATCTATGAATGTTCCTGCACGATCTTAACCCTGTGAATCGCAATGATATTTTTAACTTTGCCTTTATTATTACCTCCCGGCTTCAGATTGACTCCAGATTGCGAATGTTTGCACAACAGAACAGTATAAGGTGTTGAATATTTTGAAAATAATTTCACTGCACGAGGCAACACCAGCTTTCATTTAAATTAGTTTCTAAAATAGTCGATTCTACGCGATTGATCTCCGTATATTTCAGGGGTAAATCGTATGTCAAAATACCTGGATGTTTTTCACAAGATAAATCTTGTAATATTTGGCCGGATTATAAACCCGATACAATCGATTGGCGCAAAGATATTTAATTGTATTTATTGCGTCAAACTGTGGTCTGTTCGTTACTAAGTATATGATCAATTACAATTGCATAAGCATTGTTGCCCCCCCCCCACCCATCCCCACCCCACCCCAGCCCCTTTAACCTCTTAAATTCAAGACACGGCTCCAGGAGAGCTGTTAGATATTTGCCACAGACAGAAACAGCTCCCAGTAAAATTAGTTTCAAGATAATCAACACCGTAGCACTATTTTTAGCTTGAAATTGAGACTTATGGACCGCAGTGGTCGAAGTCGTAAACTATATTCACCCACGTGGCTTAACTAGAAATGAATCCATGTATTGTAATCAGAATATCACCATGAATGACGCGATTTAGTCAGTCCCTCAAGTTGTACGAAGTGTATGTCTTTACTATTTAATAAACATGCTGCTGAATATTTTGAAACTAATTTAACTGGGCGCTGTTGCCATAAGCATCCAGCATCAAGTCAAATTAGTTTTAAAATATTTAACAGCTTACTTTAATAATCTTCTGGAAATTGAGAATCAGAGAGTGATCACTTGATCCCAACACGGGAAAAGCGTGGGTGAAGCTTAGCTGGACGTGGGCGGGACCTAGATTAAACTGCATTCCTACATTGGCTGTGCGACTGCTTGCATTATCCTATATAGAAAGGGTATTTATGACTTTACACATTTCTATTGGAATGTAATATTATATTGTTATTCTGACGTCACCTATTATTTCCAAATAACTAGTCATTATATTGGAGGGACCCGATTTGGCAAATAAGTTTATGACGTCATAAATAATTAAATCACGAGTAGACTGACGTCACAATAATAATGACATATGACTCCGTCATGAATCTCGAAAAGTCCTTCAAGTGAAATAATGCATGTGTTTGATGAATTTGAATTAGGGCGTTTCCAAAATGTACTCTTATATTGATAGCTCCGATGCCACTATTTCGGTAAATACCAGCATAATCGGCTAGCGTTCTCAATGAACTGCCTCTTGTACCGAAATAAATACGTCACGTTTCTGAAACTTAGACCGGGTTCTCACTAGAGACTTGGGCTGTGTTCTCTCTAGAGAGTTAATCAGGAATAACGCCATATTTCAGTATGGCGTTATTCCGGATTAAGTCTCTAGTGAGAACACGGCCTTAACCGACGTACCCGCCATAGTGAGGTATATCGTCCCGATTAGCTCTCTAATAAGAACACGCGATTATTGAACTATTTAAAACAAAACGGAAACGTCTATTTTGATGTTTCGTCGACTTTGAAAAGGCATTTGACTCGATATGACGGAACGGCCTATGGATAAAGCTTCTACAACATGGCATCAATGGAAAGATATACAAGGTAATTCAAAGCATGTATAATAACATAAAATCAATTATTAAGTTAAATAATGAATTCTCTGATCCACTCACCTGTACATGGGGTGTTCGCCAGGGCGAAAACCTGTCGCCAATATTATTCGCAATATATCTAAACGACCTAGAAACCTTTCTACATGAGCAAAACTGTAATCAAATAGAACTAACGGATACAGGTGACGAATTTATCACCCTATTTAAACTAATTCTCTTGCTCTATGCAGACGATACAGTTATACTAGCCGAGAGCCCAGTCAATTTACAACAGGCACTAGACGCTTTTGAAAAATACTGCACCCTCTGGAAACTAAAACTAAATGCAGATAAAACCAACGTCGTCGTGTTTGGAACCACCAAAGCACACAGTATGAAGCTAAAGTTCTATATGAATATGAAAGAGCTAGACATTGTACATAACTATAAATACTTAGGAATATACTTCCCTTACAATGGACGGATGCTTTTGGCCGAAAAGCACATCGCTGAACAGGCCAGCAAGGCTATGTTTGAACTAAAATAAAGACTAGACAACTAGACCTACCAATTGATTGCCAATTAAAGCTGTACCATCAGTTGATAGAGCCAATACTACTCTATACGTGTGAAGTTATTGGGATTGAAAAACCCTAAAAATGGTAAATTTAATCTTCCTTAGACATGTTCTAAATGTTAAACGCACTACCCCGAAATGTATGATATATGAGGAACTTGGGGAAATACCTATACATGTCGTCATACAAAAAGGAATGATAGCCTACTGGATAAAACTTATTAACAGGTCAAGAAACCAAATTAGCACTTAGAATGTACAGGTACATGCTAACTGACTACCATCAAAACGGAACACAATATAGGTGGCTAAACTGCAACAAAGCTATTTTGGATAATACAGGACACACCTACATTTGGACAAATCAAACAGCCAACGTATCCACTCAAATACAGACAACGATTACAAAATCACAAGAATATCAATTCATACAGACATGTCACACAGATAAGAGTAAATCTTGGAAGGGTAAAAGCTATGATAGTTTTAAACCTAATTGGTAAATGGAAAACATATCTTTTTAAGACTCGGGGACAGTAGGAGGATAATATTCACACGATTACGAGCAGGCAACCACTACATCCCAATAGAAATTCCATAAGCTCTTCTCCACCAATAATGCAAAGTTGCTATTAAAAATCTTCCGCCTTATTATAGTGCTTAGGCCTACTACCTATTTCCAACGTGGATGAAACCGCCGCACAAGCACTGACCGATAAACGCGGACAAACAAATGAGGAACTATTTCCGAAAAAGTTAAAAATAAGGAACTGATTAATTGACAATGACGACGATGACGACGATTACGATCATAATAATAATACTAATAATAATAATACTAATAATAATAATAATAATAATAATAATAATAATAATAATAATAATAATAATAATATTAATAATAATAATAATAATAATAATAATAATAATAATAATAATAATAATAATAATAATAATAATAATAAGTCTCTAGTGATAACGAGACCTTACTTTCACAAAATCGTTGGTTTATCTTGCGATATATCGGTATTATTTCACTGTGTGAACGCAACCTATTCCCTCAAAACTTGCAAGGTGGTGTTACCGTGACCATCTTCTCTCACTCGCCGCCGGCTTGCGCCATCGTCGTAATTTGTTCTCACCCAGGAGTATATCTCACCAGTATGAATGTAAACAGATATATCGGCTATATTAAGGCGGTGTTCTCACTAGAGAGTTAATCAGGAGTAACGCCATACTTCAGTATGATGTTATTCCTGATTAACTCTCTAGTGAGAACACGACCATAAACTTAGGTGGTGCACGAAATAGTTATATAAGGCCGTATTCTTACTAGAAACTTAACCTGCGTAGCGCAATACTGAGGTATGGCATTATTCCAGATTAACTCTCCAGTGAGAACACGTCTTAAGGCATGGCTTATTCCGATTAATTCTCCAGTGAGAACACGGCCTAAGATTAAGCAATGAAAAAGTGGCCTACGGTCATGTTTTCACTAGAGAGTTAATCGGGAATTACGCCATACTATGGCATTATTCCGGATGAAGTCTTTCGTCAGAACGTGGCCTACGTCTATGAAGTAAGGGGGTCCATAGATAGTCTATATAGGTCTATACTAAGAATGCCACCTTGCCTGACATACTGTCGTATCTAATTGTGTGCCGGCTGTATGCCATTCCACTGGATCTATGAGGTGGCTCCTGCATGGAGACTCCGTATTAAATTTCAGTGCCGTTTACTCCTATATGATATAACCTTAGCAGAAGATGGTTATTGACAACGACATCAAATACGGCTTTGAGATCCAGGAGAATCTAGCTAATTGGTATCTCACGATTGTCTATAGTACTCTACTACAAGAAAGGCACCGTGCATGGGTGATACACCTACAGGAGAGACACTCTGGGTCAGATATTGACTCATCTTAATCTTGTTTTTAACCCTTTGCTTCAGAAGTGACTCAAATAATCTGCGTAAACCGTAATCCCTTTTGTAATTCTCTGCCTTTTTGCTTGTAAACCGGTGATAACAATCCGAATTTTAACGAATCTGGAATACCGTCATTGATAAATATTTGCTCGATCAGTCCTCGGAGGTAAGGAAAAAGGTCTTCACCAGCAGGTATCATGTTCTCAGTCTGCGAGTTTCTCTTTGTTAATTATGGATGATACAAATTCCCTCACCTCTACGAAAGTAATTTGTAGAATCGCTTTATAATTTACTATCTCTTCTATAGATATCAGATACCTCACTCACGACAAGGTTGTAATAGCTCTTGTCATTGCCTTAATGAGGGAATCAAGTATCAAAATATGCCCAGCTCATCTCTAGCTAAGCTCCACCCATAACCCGCTCGTGTTGGGGTCGATCGATCCCTGAACTCCCTGACCGTAACTTTCCAGAAAACTATACAAGTAAGTTGTTGAATATTTTGAAACTAATTTGAAGGGGCAGCAACAGCGACCAGTCAAATTAGTTATATCTAACTTACGCGCCTGAGAGATGTTGTTCTTGTTCTTGTTCTTGGCATTCCGTCGTGCTAGCTCCACTCAGCATGCCTTTCTGAATTCCTTCTTACATTTCCTCATCTCCATGGGTCGACCATCTCGAATTCATTGCCTACCTACTCTGACAACGGTTACCACCCCCGCCGCCGCTGCCCCAGGCGCCATCGCCACCACAACCAATTTCACGGCCATCACCACCGCCACCACCACAAGTTTAATTGACCGCCACCACCACCAAACAGCGCTACCAGCACAACAACCACAACCAACATCACTACCAGCGCCAGTACAATTCACCTTTCCAGTGTACTGTAGCTCGCGGGGTAGAGTCGGGGCATTCTGGTGTCTGGTGTTGGCTCGCGGCGTTGCATGTACACGACGAGTGATGACACTGGCTAGCTCCCGGTTTCGGGATTATGGATCCCATACGACACTGCCCTACGGTTAACAAACACCGGCTCCTAAGGCCGGTGGAACTCACCCATTCCAGTGGGGCTGTGCGACCATCGTCACGAAAATTAAACACAATGGTATCAGCCCATGAGTGTGTGTCACCGGTATGCCTGCCCATAGCAATTCGTGATCTATGGACTTACAGTATTTGATTGGTGACCTAAAATTTAAGTCTATACAATTGATTTACCTAAAACAGACCGTCAAGTTTGCTAGATAAAAATGAGCATACGAAAATACAAGACATAGAGACAGCCTGGTGAACTTCTAAACGTGGGGCTCCTGGAGATACCACACAGACTCGTACGTCCGCAGGGGGATCCCCGCAACGGAGGCCCCTGTACACGAGTTCACTAATTAGCTTAATATAAGTTATTATACCTCTAAGCTGAAAAGGAAAGAAAGTTATGTTGTTGAAGTGGCGAAAGGTTATGTGCCTTTCACGGGCATTACTTCTGGTACCATTTTTCTGGGTGAGAAGTAGTAGCCTCAAGCGGGCCGCCATAACTAGATCCTTGAAAGAGGCAAGTGCCTCGTGCGGGCCTCCGTCATGGAAAAATGCCGCCACCGCTTAAAGCTGGAGAAGAGTATTGACCAGAAAAGGGGGTTGGGGGAGGGGGGGGGGCACACTATATTTAATCAAAATGCTATAAAGAAAAGACCATACCTAGTGAAATTATGACTAGAATGTTGGGTGCTGTTTTACGTTAAGACGGAATGAGCGTTTCCCGAGGGAGTCCCACATCACCATCTTATGTAGTTTCAAAGATGCTAAATTAGTAGGTGCCGCTTTTATTTATGTGGGCCTTCTTCTATGAACAAGAACTAGTTTAGGCCACAAATGGCGGGTGCCCTACTTAGCTTTAGATATGGCTGTGATTGAGAACGGATGTCCTAAGACATAAAGACTCATGACAGCATGCATACATGTTATTTCGCAAGACCTCTGAGTTTGGTGAGAATCCGGACATCTTGCTCCATAACCACATAAAACGTCACAGGACAATGGTTAATGTTCACATAAGCAAGCTTAGGCAACTAAGATGTCGTTACGGTGTGGGGTTACGAGAGACGAATACCCACCGTGAATGTCCTTCCCGTTAGGGCGTGGCAGATTCTAACATCTTGCCCAGACATTCGTACATAATTCGGTGGGGATGCGTATCTCGCCCATCACCAAGTCCTATGGAGCTAACCTTTTAACCTGATGTTAGGTTTAAATGCAAGTTGCCCAGATATGCACTGCGGTGCGGGGGAGACTTCCTAAAAGTAAAATAATAATTATAATATGTTTTCGCAGTGCTTCCTACATTGGCAAGGATAACTAACTAAAAAAGTATCAAAAGATAAAGGGGAAGTGTGTGTGATACCACACCATGGCCATCACCGCTCAGAAACCGCAATAGTTTCCCAGGGTCAGATCAGTCCATGGTGCGGATGGAGATATCCAAACAATTAAGAAGCCTTAAGGCTTAGTGGAACATGAAGAGAGACAATAACTTATAGATAGGAGGCCCAATAGGTATTTTAGCCAATTTTACACAACCTTGCCGGAGTGTGGGGCTGAATTATCGCAACTACCGGGAAAGAGGCGTACACTATGTGTCTCTTGACGAAGAAATTGTCTCTAATCATATCACACCTATCCTATCGAGCTAAATAAACAGGTTTTTAGTTGGTAGCATTCCGGGCTAAACAGAGTTATAGCACGGACAACGACTTTAGTGAAAAATTGTTGGTGGTGGGAGAACGTGATGGATGTATAAATGTTGCTGTATAGTGTTTCCTACGTGCAGTGCATTCTTATGTTTTCTACAAATAAACAAAATATATGAACGGATGGCACCATGCCACATATAAGACTAACCAGTACAAGTAATATAATGTGAAACTGATCAGAATAATATATATATATATAGTACAGGTTGGTAGACCTACTAAGGTGCGGTTAGTAAAAACACCTTACAGTAAAATAAGAATAACTATAAACAGATGAAGAAATTATAAGTATCAGTCCTATGACCGTTACGGATCCTTTCAGTCAAGGGGACCGTTTTATAAAGACGAAATATAATTACTAAGATCGT
Source organism: Chaetoderma sp. LZ-2023a (assembly GCA_034401795.1). Lineage (NCBI taxonomy): Eukaryota > Metazoa > Mollusca > Caudofoveata > Chaetodermatida > Chaetodermatidae > Chaetoderma > Chaetoderma sp. LZ-2023a. The sequence goes on from JAVVLW010002832.1 coordinate 20,326, forward strand.
AATTAACGGGATAATTAAAGATGTTATGTATAGCTACCTGAATGCTCGGCAGCCATTCTCAAAGACGGCTATCGTGTTACTGAAATTGATACATCACGATTGGCGTGACGTGAGTTGATGCATTCTCTGGAAGATGGAAAGTTCCCGCATGTCAGTTTCCGCAAACAGGATTCCCGCATGCAGTCCAGGACGGGAGCGGAGCGAACTCAGGACGGTAATCACAATACAAGAATGTCTAACGATCAGTCAGTGAGTGATATGATATCATTATGGTTAGAAGAAAGTTCCCATACACCATGGCACGGATGAAAGTGAAGAACAACCCATCTAGTAACGGGGGTTGTTGAATATGGATGAAGATGCACAACTAAGCTTAACGGTGCGGGATACGTCAGTTAGCTCTTAAGACGTATCAGGCAAGGTTTACTTGCTGCGGTCAAAAAGTCTAAATAAACCTACACAACATAGTGCAGGGGTGCTTGAATAACCACTTTTTGGCGTGGCCGGCAGATCCGGCGAGCTATCCACCAAAGAACATTGCTGCCTATACATCTGTAGAATCACATATTCAGGCCGGAAAGGCCTCACCGCAAGATTGTGTTCCAAGTCAGTTCTTGATTCAGCCAGGAACAGTATTGTCGAAAGTTTCCAAAATTTCCCCCGAACAATTGTTTGGGAGTTCACAAAATTCTTTTAAGATGTGGTGGGTTGGATGGCTGCCGCAATGCTATGGGAGAGAAACCGACCGAGACTGAGGTAATCTGTTTAATGACTGTCTCGGCTGATCGTAGCATTATGCAGATCCAACATATTCGGACCGTGACCGCGGATGCTCTCGAACTCTGGATTTCATCTCCTGATATACTACTTGTGACGTCACAGTAGGCTGGTACCCGACTCCTCATTCCCTCTCTAGTGATTCTCTGGCTCAGGCTATGAGGGCCGGTATGGGCTGCCATCTTTGTACGCGATTTACATACATGATGTCATTACACAGATAGGGGAAATCCATAAGACAGCAGATGCTTCCAAGCGAAATGACATCTATTTAGCCCTTGTACAATGACACCGCTTCGGGTATTAGTATGGTCTTATATTACACATTTCGTTACACTACATAACTAAAATGGAATTTTTCACTAAAGACTATTATCCAAAATGTGTATACGTCACGCTATTAATCTAGATTGTTTTCTTGAAGGATAGTAGGCGCATTTCCAAATTTTGTTACCAGTTTTCGTTCATCGCTTAGTAGAAGGCTTGGGCCACATATTTACTTCTTATGTGACTCTTCTAGTTTATTTTACGGAAATATTTGTATAAATTGAATAAAGTATACCAGTACTTCCTTGAAAACCATCTACCACTGAAGGTGGTGGGGGAGGGTGGATGGTATTGGGGGTGGGGGGGGGGCGATTGGTGAAGGCAATTGAAAATAGTTCCAGCTGTGGTGTTTCCTGCGAAGCTTTGAAAATTTGATTTATTGATCACTTTCTGTATCATGATTCCAACACATTATGTTGAATATTTTGAAACTATATTTTCCGGAATTGTGGTGGCTGGCTCAGCATCTTACAATAATATTATTTGTGTCAATATATCTGACATTTCTGCACCATTGGGTTAATATAATTTGAATAATGAGGGGCACCCAAGAGCTCTGCCCTCTCCACCCCCTCCCACCCAACCACCCAGCCGAAGTATATATAAAAACATTATAGAAACATTTAAAATTGGGTTTCAAACACAGAATATGGCTGGAATTATGGAAATTTGTACTTAAATGCAGAAATTGCTGTTGAAATGCAAACATTTCTGGCTGAAATTTGTAAATTTTGTGTTAAAAGCGTAAGTTTAGAGAAATATATAAATTTTGACAGTTAATATGTGTATCTGGGCTCTAAATGTTAAATCTGTAATGGACCATTTCGTAAAATATCAGCCAGTGTTTAAAATTTAACAACAAATTAGAAAATTTGGACCTAAAATGAAAGAATATGTGTGAAAATGCAAAAATTTGGTAATGAAATCTGTGAATTTGGGATTATAAGCAAATGTTTACCAAGAAATATATAGATTTTCACAGCTAATAAGAATATCTGGGTTCAAAATGCTAAAAAAAATTTCAAATGACCAGTAATCTGAAAATTTAAGCTGGAAATGTGAAGATTCTGGTCAGAAACATGTAGTCTTTAACAGGAAACAAGAAAATGTGGACCAAAAAGCAACTGCTTTGTTTAGAAACAAAACATATGGGTGCAAAATGCAAAAGTAAGACAGTTTAGGCCGAGCATACACACGTTTCTGTATGAAGAATTGATATCTATGTTCCAAATATGAACATTTTAACAGGAAACGTGAATAGTGTAGGTAAAAAAATTTAAGAATTTAGGCCCAAAATGGCAAAACTTGGATATGAAATGATGGCCACTGACCAATAATGTCAAATTCCTATTCAACAGGCCCAAAACCTATATTATTACCATGCTCACTGAAAATTCATCAACTAAGAGAGCCAAGTCTAACTCTTTAACGATAATTAAGCCGGCAAAAACCAGCCTTTGCAGTGGTATTGGGAATATTTTCAAGAATTTATCATTGTAATACCTTTGTTAGTCATTCCAGTGTTAAAATTTCAAAAAATGTCTTCTTCGCCAGCAAATGAACATTCACTAAGTAAAATGACAATTTTCATAACCAATCTTAACCATTAACAGTAATAATTTTGATAGGAAATATGAAGATTTTGGGCTGAAATGCATAATTTTTATTCAGAAACATAAAAATCTTGGTACAAATGCAGAAATATGACCATTTTGACTGTAAATTATAAACATTTATGTACAACGCATGGATATCTAAGTTCCAAGTCTGAAAATTTTGACAAAAACATGACCATTTAAGGTCAGAAATGAAAAAAAAAGAATGTCCATGCAAAACAAAAGAATTGTTGATGGACACATATATACATGCAGTAGGGGGATATGCGGTGGTGATATGGATGGACGAAAATTCAAAGGCCTGTGACTAGATTCAAGATTCTTTATTTTCATATAGATAAATAATTTAACAGTTCAAAACAGGCATCCACCTAAGGCTATGTGGTGGTGGGCATTTGACAAACTAGCTAAGTGCACAGATGAAAACATCTCAACAAACTACAACAGTGGAAGACTGATTCTCCCCCACCCACCCCTCCACCCCCACCCCCCCCCCCGAATAACAACAGCCTACAAGTTCAGTAGCACTACAGTCCAGTTCATAAATAGGTTAATATATTTCCAAAACAGAAAAATGTTATCTAGTTTTGTTGAATATTTTCGACCTACGGCAGCACTGGCTTCCAATCAAATTAAGTCCAAAATATTCAACTGTACATATAACTTGTTTTGGAAACAATATAAGTTATCTGAGGCGTATTGCGCGTCCAACAGCGGGAGGTTGACATTTCCCGGAATCTTAGAACACGTTTACAGAAATGCATTTCAGCAGCTTGAATCGGACAATGCGCTACTGATTAGTACACAATTATGCCAAACAATGTTTGCTTGCATTTCAAAAGATGGACTAAACACTGAATAATTGACGTTTTACGCGATGTATTGTCGTATTCATAATCAGCTGATTAAAATGTGAAAGGGTAGTTTACATTCCACTCGTTTGTTTTTGGGTTTCCCCGGGCTAAAAATTGACAACCAATAGAAATATTCGGTCTTACGTGTGTGCGGCTTATCAGCATTAGCCAATCAGCGCCGTGGACTCTGTGGCCCTTACCGGCTCCACTATTGTGATTAGGAGCAATTGGAATCGGGTACCAGCTTAACGTCACATGGGCAGGCCTCAAGCAATCATCGGCCGAGCAATAGCCAATCAGCGCGCAGCTAATAATGACACAGATAAATGTTCTAGAACATTCTAGAACTTCTGCGCGCACGTGGTTATGACGTCAACGCAATATTTTGAAGAAAATCAAAGGGGGGTTTCAGTGGATAACTCAGCCATTTCTTAACCGATTTTGAAATGGTTTACAGATTCGGAAAGCCAGTCGAATTCTGGTCTTGATTAATGCCAGAGTTGGCGGGAACAAGCACTTTTAAAGAATTACAATGTACCTACTCGGTACACTAAAAGTGCTATCCTATCTTGGACGCGATATACATACTCTGTCAATGCAGCGGTTGGCGCGCGCATGGGCGTTAAGCGTTTTAACGAACCTAGTCGTTTTTACGACGAAATCTCTCTCATAGGCTCATACCCGCTTATAGCTCTACCCAGGGAGGGGGGGGGGGGCGTGTTCACGGAACAAATTCAGGACGGGCGACGCGACCCAGCTTAGCCGGTACGACCGGCACCTGACCGGTCGATCCGAACTACAGTACCCACCCATCATATGACGTCATAATGAACTGCATGATGTGTACAATGACATCATAATGCATGGTGTCACGAATGACGTCGATAAGTACGTCACGAACGCATATTTGAAGACGGTCTATGCGTTGTTGTACAAATTGTTTGCTTTTACTATTTAATAAATATTCTGTTGAATATTTTGAAACTAATTTTACTGGGCGCTGTTGCTAAAATAGGCAGCAACAGCACCCAGTCAAATTAGTTACAAAATATTCAACAGCTTCCCTGTATAGTTTTCAGGAAATTGATAGCTAGGGCATTT
>JAVVLW010002833.1:0-25000 GCA_034401795.1 Chaetoderma sp. LZ-2023a
GTTTGAACAAAAGTTGTTTTGTTATTAACAGAGAACGGTTTAAGTGAATTGGTGTCTATTTTTTTAAATATTGATACATGTGTGGTCTATTTATGCAAAGTTATACCAGTCGTACTATGCACACTTTAAGTGGTTACGGGTTAAGCAATGATTTCATATAGGAAAACTCTTATCTTACCTTAACGATTCGTGTGATAGAATTTGCCATCCATAATTCATTTCAGCTATTTATCGTGTCGACAACGAAAGATATTCAGGCTTTAGTAGCTAAATGTTGATGCATTGCTACAGCCAATGATGGCTGTCATGATTTACTTTACAACCAATCAGAAAAAACCTAGCGGGTCTGCCTCGCTCAGTCATAGAGGTGCCATTTATAGTTTGGCAATTTGGCCAGTCAAATTACTCTCAAAATATTCAACGAGATGAATATGACATAATAAAGAAGGTAATGCATTGGGACTTACATGGCATCACACACTATAGTTTGATGAGACAAAATCGTAGCGATAATTATTCAACATTTATGTGATATTACAAAGCAGATAATTGTGATACAGATACGGGAATGTGACAGGATATGAATGTTATAGAATCTAGAAAACATAATCTATTGGTACAATACAACATTTGAGATGCTTTTGGCATCGCTTTAAAATGAGTCCTATCTTCAAGACGCGACTTTACGCGCTTGCTCTAAACACGCACGCATAAGCGCGTACATCGTATTCTCTTCGCAAAGGCTTCTCATTAGACATAGCTACGGTACATAATAAAGGTAAGTAAGAAATAGTTCCATTTTAGTTACGCCCCGCCCATTTCTAGCCGCTCCCTTCCAACTTTGCCCGCATATTTGAATCAATTTAACACGCCGAACCTGAATTCGCAGAGTCTAAATTCCAAGGTAGCTATACATGTAAACTGTTGAGTATTGTAAAAATAAGACGACTGGTATGAGTACTATGATATAAGCCGTCAATCAAATACGTTTCAAAATATGCAACAGAATGTTAATTACGTTGTGAACTCATCAAAGACAAACGATTCGCACACATTCGTTTCATGTTTCTTGACAGAACTACATCATTTGGATCGTGACGTCAGCTAACTAGTGATGTATTTGATATATTGATAAATATTATAAACTACGCTCAAATACAGATCGAACGTTCTCTCATCCTCTGCCTCCTCCCCCACCACAGTCCACTTCCCACGCAACAAAATTGTAATCAGAGTGCCAAATCAAAAGGTATGTTTATGGATCGGTTGCACTGGCTGATTTATTGGCAAAATTCGCCAGAGTAAATGCGCAATCCAAAACACTGTTGTATGCACTGCTGTATGTAAGAAGGCAATTGCTAACCAATCGGGTGTGAAATCGGCTAGTGGAAGCGAAGTCTTGGTCTCTCTTGTGTCAACCCAACCCTATAATGGTCATGTGCCTGAGAAAACGGTATCTGCAATGGTCTTACGGGACGACGATTTGCAAGCATAGAGGGGGCTATTTTTGGAAGCGTGTAACTGGAATGACCGGTAAGGTAACCGAACCGGTCATTCCAGTGGAGGACTTTCGGAAGTGGTCTCTCTCCTCTTTGCGCTTAAATCGCCGCTGTGCTGACAAAGGGGCGAATATTACATTTTGCAAAGTTAGAGTTAACACCGCCTGTCGTTTACTGGTGAAATTAACTAAACATTACAGTACCGCTGTGTAATAGCAAACCCGCTGCTTAAGCTACAAATCACTGGTGGTGCGGGCGAATATTGCCTTGACACGTCAACATGTGTTTCACGAACAGGCGAACATGAAGTATTAATATCGCTAAGTACTGTTGGAATGAGAAATTGAAGAGGCGAAAATGTAGTAAATGCAGCGAATTGTACATAACGAACAGGCGAATATTGGGCGAATATGCCAATCTCACCAGCATAAAAAAACGTTTCACGAAGAGCCGAATATGTATTTTAGTTAATTACTGCCTTATTAATTAGGTAAACACATAATGGTAATATTTAGTCCGTAGAGGGGACCAAGCGCATTTTGTTTGTATGCCACTTTGAGTAATACATGTCTTTAAGAGTAGCATTATTTGTGATGGTAAATACAGAAAAACCTGAATGCGATTTTCTCAAAACTGTGATTTTCGATATTCGCCCCTTCGTCAGCATAGCGACGAAATGTACACAGACTCAGCACAAATTCCCAAATTCTTGATAATAACGATGATAATAATAATAATAATAATAATAATAATAATAATAATAATAATAATATGTGGGCCTAACCGCCATTTAGACAAGTAAAATATTGTACTTCTGTTTCCCCTTGTGCCACGTTGTGGCTTGGCTGTAAATAAAGAAATGAAATGAAATGACGTTAGATACTAGAGTGACAGATAACATTACTCCAGTGCCAGCTTAGCATATCTCTAGTCATATAGCCCTTTGATCCTCGAAATCAATACGGGATGTAAGTTGAATATTTTTAAAATCTAATTCTTCTGGAGCTTGTTGCTTCCATTGCCATCAATGGACCTTTCCAGTTTTAGCTATGCCCCACTCATCTTTATCTAAACTCCACCCACACGTCGTCGGCGTTGGGATCGATCGATCTCTGAATTCCTTGAGGATCAATTTCCAGAAAACTATACATGTAGGATGCTAACTATTTTGAAACTAATTTGACTGGGCGCTGTTGTGGCCAATGGCAGCAACAGCGTCCAGTTAAATTAGTTTCAAAGTATTAAAAAAAATGTTTATTATATGGTAAAGACATAGAATTCGTACAAGGTGTCGAACTATTAAGGGCTAAAGAGGACTATAATCGAGTCATCCATAATGTCATGACTATGACGTCATCCTACACATCACATAGTCTAATCTGACGTCATATAATGGACGGATAAACTTGGAAAGGGCCATTGCTCCTAGCCAAATTAGTTTCTAAATATTTAAATTAATATACCGTACATCATACAGAATGTTCCTCACCAAAGATGGTCCATGTTTGGCCATGGACTAAGGATGGCAGAAAACACACAACACAGAGAGCCATGGAATATGCCCTACTGGGAGCTAGCAAATATAACGCCAGGAGCGGACGTTGCATAATATGTTAAGAGTGCTACGAGGTGACCTCGAGAAATCAGGACTCGGTACACTCAAATCAAGAATGGACCTGAGGTAGATAAAGATTTGCGCTGAATACACGATACACTGGGGGAAAAGCGAAGAAGGATTGATTGCATCAGTATAAAGTTTCTGCTACTACAACAGACGAATACAGTACTCATACATACAGAATGCGTTTTATCTGGTTTGTGATGGGCAAAGTGTTAACACTAACTGACGAACCATGTCAAAGTCTGTATAGCAACAACACACTCAGGTTGCTGAATATTTGTTGGGGGGGGGATAGTCGATAGGAAGCTGTTGATGGGTTTTAACTAATTTTAGTCAAATGAATATCAACGTGCTCAATGGAACGGTTTTTACACCGTGCTGCATGCATAAAATTAAATAACATCAATACCAGTAGAAATATATCCCTGTAACGCAGCTTACTGGGCCATTGCTGGGCCGATACCGATGATTTGATGTCATTGATGGCGTAGAAGCATCTAGCGTACAGTTAAGTTGCTATTGATATTCTGACAATGGACCTTTCCGATTTTAGATATGGCCCGCCCATCGCTAGCTAAGCTCCACCCACACCTAGCTCGTGTTGCGAGCGATCGATCACTCAGGATACCATGATTATCAATTTCCTAAAAAACTACACAGGTAAGCTGTTGAATAGTTTGGAACTAATTTGACTGGGAGCTGCTGCTGCCTAAGGCAGCAACAGCGTCCAGTCAAATTAGTTTCAAAATATTCAACAGCATGTTTCTTAAATAGCAAAGAATTACAAAGACATACAATTCAATCAACGTGTTGGAGTATTTGAGATTTGATGACGGTCTATATGGAACCCTTTGTGACGTAATGCTTGTGACGTTATCATACATGCGCTGAGTTGATTATGATGTCATACGAGGTCAGCTGATGGATGGATAATCTGGAATGGTGAATTCACTATTTAAAGTGTTAACATCTATTCCAAAACGCGTACACAGTGTGCGGAGATTAGCTAGAAATGGGTGGAGCTTATGTTGAGGCGGGTGGACCTTCAGTAGAAGTGGATTAGGCATAGATAGAAGTGGGCTAGGTATAGCTAATATTGGTAGGGCATAGTTAGAATGGCTGGGACAGCTACTATTGGTAGGGCATAGCTAGAAATGGGTGGTGTAGATAGACATGGGTGCTCGTAGCTAGAAATGAGTTGGCGTAGCTAGAAATGGATGGGTGTAGCTAGAAATGGGTGGGCGTAGCTAGAAATTGGTGGGCATAGCTAGAAATGGGTGGGTGCAGCTGGAAATGGGTGGGTGTCGCTAGAAATGGGTTGGGAATAGATATAAGTAGAAGGGGCATAGCTGTGCATGGGTGGGGCATAGCTAATATGGGTATGGTATAGCTAGAAATGGATGGCGTAGCTAAAATGGATGGGGCATAGATAGAAATAGGTTGGGAATAGATATAAGTAGATGGGACATAGCTAGGCGTCGTTGGGGGAAAGCTAATATGGGTAGCGTATAGCTAGAAATGGGTGGGCGTAGCTTAAATGTATGAACAAGTCAGAAATGGGAGGGACATAGCTGGAAATGGGTGGGGCATAGCTAAAAATGGGTGGGACATAGCTAGATATATGTTGGGAATTAGAGAGAAGTGGATGGGGCATAGCTTGAAATGGGTTGGCATAGCTAGTAAACAGTGGCAGACTGGCCCACCGTGAAACCGGAAAAAATTCCCGGTTGGCCCTTATAGTCCGTGGGTTGGAGGGGTGCACCTGGATACCCCACTCACCCACTAATTGACGAAACTAGATTTTCCTAACAGCTTTCGATGTCCTCTTTAAGATTATGTATGTTAACATGTGATAAACTGGGTCGCAATATGGTTGTTGATGGGTTATATTAGAGTTAATACCCATTGTGAAACAGACCATATTAAGGTGTAGGGATATCAAAAATTGACATATCTTTTGATAGAATCATTGTAGATTGGCAATCGACAACTCAAAATCTTGCTTATAATATCGGCATATGGTTTACATGCAAATAAGTTTCATAATGGGGCCGGCAGAGGTCAAAAGGTCACAAATCTTCGCCACAGCTTAAAATCTAGCAACCGTGTGTTGCTAACCCTGACCACGCACCGGTAAAGGAACATTCTAGTTTTAACAGCTTAAGATTGATTAAAAGACACCATTTGACAGATATAATGAGTACAAGTTTACTCATTTAATAGAATCTTGTTACTATAACAATTGACAGGATAGTCGATTTTTGAGAATCGATGAAAAATGTAAACTAAGCTTGAAACGCTGAGGGGCTGGGTGGGGTTGTTAACATTTTATGAACAGGAGGTTGTCAAAAGTGCTTAATGTGTTGTTATAAAATCTTGTGTAGGTTTTCGTTGAATGCATCATCAATCTATTTCTAGAATATGAATATCTGCTTACATTATCCTTTTCTCAGTTAAGTTACAAAAGGGCATTTATTAGTCTGAAAATTATAAAGATCTTAATTGAGCAACGAGAGCTTTATGTGTATATGCAAAGAAACTGATTTACTTCGAAGCAACGCAGTAGACGAGATTATTAATTATATGGTTAACCATGTCCTGCCGAATCCGGCCATAACCGGTCCCAAACAGTACTCATTTTGCATGCCCATTAGCTGGCAAAGTGAAGACTATTTTTGAAAATTTACCATTGGATCCAGCCATTCCAGTGGCAAATCCTCAAAAACAGTCTTCTCATGGCCTGCCAACGGACATTCAATAAGGAAATACTCGGATTTTCCTGACCAAATTTAGACATTAAAGGGTTAAAGTCTGTGTATTCAAAGCTACGCCTTTTATTAGTTAGATTTTTACCGTAATCCTTTAATGGGCAAAATCCATCAAGAACACAACAGTTTTCTCTCTCTGACCGAGAATACGATTTTTGAAATGTAATACTGGAATGATTGGACCTCGTTACCTAGCCATGGAGCCAGTCATAATAGTGATACATTTTTAAAATAGATCCTTAAATTTCCGGCCTAACTATTCGAGGGACAGAGACATGACCATGAAACAAATAATCATGCAGGAACGTACTTTGACCTGATGGGGACGGGGAGCTAACCTTATGGGCGGGGACAAAATCTAGGAGTACACTATAGGACGGAGAAAACATGGTTGTGCTATCGTGCACACACACCCCCCCCCCCCCCCCTCACCCGCCCTTACCACTCCGTGTGTACGCCTATGTAAATATTGTGTTATTGTATAAGCTTGCACACCAATAATTGTAGGCTTCTCTTAGCATTTACATGAACCATAAAAAACTGTTTGCACTCGGGATATAAACATGAACAATCTTGAAAACGCTTGTAAATCTATGGTGTGTCTCAAGGGGAGCTATAGATCTCACTATGAAAGTTTATACCGACGGTCTTGAATGTTGATAAATATATTGCACTAATAATGATAAATACCTATGCCAAGCTTTACGACTATGACCGTGTCTATTTATACAATAGTTATGAAATGCCTCCAAACAACCCGTTCAATATTTGTACTTTTCAGTGGTTATACGCCTAGATCACAGCTTTCTTTACAGCACATGCACACGATATGGAAATACTACAATTATTAGTATGCACGCTTCTAGGATAGCACACGTGTCTACCAAGTTACATAATTGTGGCTCATTTTGCTTCTAATTAGGAAAGAAACTTATGGGATACCACTCGTATCCCAAGATTACTATGGAAGCCGGTTTATTTGGATGGCTTCGTCACTAAAATGTTGGACAGTTACACCAAATGTGAATAATTGTAGTGACTATTTTTGCTGTGAAAAGCACCTGGTATAACATATGTCTGTCTATCGATCGGTTGATCGTGCTGCCCGTCTGTCAAGTTTTAACCCTTTACTGTCACAAGCGGCACGTGAATTAGTGATACAAAATTGGACACTGAAAATATTCGCATATATGCAAGAAAAATCTAGTTTTCCTGCTTAAAAGCTGTGGATTGAAAAATAGTTTATGCGTTTCCTAAAATATTCACTGACTGTCATTACAAGCTTAGATTTACCAGGGAAAAAATGTTCATTGAAAATATATTATGCTTTTTACTACTCGGAATGCAGGAAATGGCTTCTTATGCATCTAATTTCAAGAAATTTCCCGCGAGGGTGGAGGTGGGGCAACGGGGAAGTGGACATCTCCTCCCTCCCCAACTCCAACGGGTGGGGGGGGGGGCGGGGGCCCATCTTGGTACATTTCCCGGTAAGAAATTTGATCCCATTTCGCCCCTGCTAGTAAAGGGTTGCGAATAGATAGAAATGGGTGAGGCATAGCTAGAAATAGGTGAGGCATAGCTAGAAATGAATGGTGCGTGGATAGAAATGAGTGGGGAATAGCTAGAAATGAATGGTGCGTGGATAGAAATGAGTGGGGTCATAGCTAGAAATGGGGGAAGAGGATAGCTAAAAATGGATAAACATAGCTATAAATTGGTGGGGCATTGATAGAAATGGGTGAGGTATAAATAAAATGGGTGGGGCATGGCTAGAAATGGATAGGGAATGGCTAAAAATGTGCGGGCCATAGCTAGAAATGGGTGAGGTATAGCTAGAAATAGCCCAGTCTAGGAGTAAAATGAAGTAGAAATGGGTCACAGCAGAGCCGATCAACTGGTCATCAAACATAATTCTCTCCGTTTGACACATATATTTGTATTTAACCACTATTCTGCAAGCAAAGCCTCAAAATATTACTTATAACAAATTAACCCTTTAATTGTAAATATTGTTCAAGACAATTCAGGAATCCAGTTTATTGATCAATCTTATGACGTCATACTCAGCTACGTCACGTGTACGCTGACGTTATTAGTAATTGCCTCATGAATGACGCGGTTTAGTCCGGCTTAAACACGTAATATTACGTCAGGCTGTTATAAGTGTATGGCTTTACTATTTAATAAACAGTATGTTGAACATATTGAAACTAATTTAACTCTTATTCGAGAGGCAACAAGTATTGGTCCCAATACTAGCGCAGTTCTTTAATTACTCACTTTCTAGTTCGCAGTTCCCCACTCCTTGGAAAATCGCTAACGTAACCCCTATATTCAAGAAAGGAGACAAGAGCTTATGTTCAAATTGTTGAGTTGTCTTAGTAAAGTTATCGAGAGAATCGTTTTTAAACATATCTATGACCATATTAGACACGATATCACTCTATATCAGTCTGGCTTTCTTTCATCACATTCTACAGTAAATTAACTGCTTGATATCTACACTGGTATTACTCAAGCCCTTGACGATCAAAAGGAAATAATCTTTATATTCTTCGATATATCTAAAGCCTTTGATCGAGTATGGCATCGCGGCCTCCTACAGAAACTTAGGAATTTTGGTATCTGTGGAAATCTACTTACATGGTTCGAAATTATCTTGGAAACCGATACCAGCGAGTAGTTATAAACGGCAATGAGTCCACCCTACTTCGTTTACATGCTGGAGTGCCACAAGGCTCTGAGCTTGGTCCTTTGTTATTATTAGTTTTTATTAATGACATGCCCAGCGAAATAATTCACAATATAGACTTTTTGCTGATGACACGTGCCTATATGTAATGTCAGATGATCTAAAAGAACACACTGCCACACTCGATTACGATCTACTGACCATGACGCATTGGGCAAACATGTGGCTCGTCGAGTTTAATGCCTCGAAAACTATATCTCTATTTTTCCCCTGCGCAACGAGCCCACATCCTTTTCAATCAACTTCAAAGATTCTGAAATTCTACCGTCAACTGATCATAAGCACCTCTGCATTACCTTTAATAACAAAGGGAATTGGCATAACCATGTGAGTAATCTCATAGCAAACGCTTAACACAAACTCTCCTTACTTAAAGGTCTCAAATATATTCTAGACCGTAAATGTCTCGAGATCATGTACAGAACATTTATTAGACCATCTTTAGAATATGCAGATGTTGTGTGGGATAATGTTCCACAATATTTTGTAATTCGGTTAGAGAATATCCAAAAAGATGCTCTCAGAACGGTGTGTGGAATGACACGTAGTGCGAGCACTGAAGACCTGTACTTAGAAACAGGCATCGAAACCTTGTCAAGTAGACGTGAATTTCATAGATTATCTATGCTACTTAAAATTATTAACGGGAAGACCAGTGAGGTTCTGGTCAACCATCTTCCCACACTACCCCAAGCACGAAATCCTTACAATATCCGTTATCCAAATTTCTTCACTCCATTCCACTGCCGTACTGAGCTCTTCTATGGATCCTTTTTTCCAGCAACCGTCCACGCCTGGAATATGCTTCCTGTGCTGGTGAGAGATTCTGTCACTCTTCTAGAACTTAAAAGCAAACTCAAGGCTATGCGACCCATACGACAACCCCTTGAGTGGTATTACGTAGGCCCGAGGTTTGCCAACATAATGCTATGCAGGCTCCGAAACGGTTGTAGTTCTTTAAACCGACATCTATTTGACAACTGTCTGTCGGAATCTGCCAGTTGTTCTTGTGGGCACAATGCTGAATCTACAAACCACTACCTCTTACATTGTGCCCTTTTTAACGAGCAAAGAGTCGTTTTCCAAAATCAGCTTGGCTTGAACGATATTTCTCTTGCTAATCTTACGGTTAACCAGCTTCTATACGGGACTTACACTGCCAACTTGGAAATGAATAAACTGATCTGTAATACGGTATGTCAATACATAATTAACACCAACGGCTTTCAGTAGCTTCCCGTTCGCGAACTTATAGTTTGAGGGGTAAAAGGACAGCAGCCCAACACGTACAGGTCGGGGCAAAGGCAGCACCTAGAGCTCACCTCTGCTCTTCTTCCATTTGATCTTATTCCTCGCTCTCGCTATCTCTCACCCGCCATTTTGTTGTAAAACAGTTTTGTATAATCTGTATGTGTATGGGAGACACGGGCATAAGACTCTAGGTCTTATCGTGCTTCAATCTGAACAAAATAAATCACGTTTAAACCAAACTAATTTGACTGGGCGCTGTTGCTACCAACAGCACACAGTCAAATTAGTCTCAAAATATTAAACAGCTGGACTATAACACTTTCTGGAAATTGAGATTCAGAGAGTGAATGGATCGATTGATCCCAACACGGTCGGAACGTGGTGGAGCTTAGCTAGGGATGGGCAAGGCATAACTGAAAGTGGATTCCTACGTTGGTATATGCTTAAGTACGTCCATTTGCAAACCAAGCAAAGCCGTACACACGAAATTTAGACAAACAACGTTTGTTCGCAAATGAGTAGGTATATTTCCATTGTGCATGTGTGTTTGGCCGGCTTTAACAATTGACCTTTCCATTTTTAGCTATTCCCCGCCCATCTTTAGCTAAGCTCCACCCACACCTCGCTCGTGTTCGGATCGATCGATCTGACTATCGTTTCCGGCAAACTATACAGGTAAGCTATTGAATATTTTGGATGAAAAGTTCAAACCGAAGAAAACGTGAACCTATCAATTTTATCTTGATCACAGGTGACACGCACTTACTCACACACACGCGCGTGCGCACGCACACACACACCACACACACACACGCACGCACGCACGCACGCACGCACGCACGCACGCACGCACGTACGCACGCACGCACGCACACACACAGGCGCGCGCACACACACGTGCACGCACACGACCGTGGTATAGAATTCTAACTTGTTATGGTTAACTTTTTGGTTCGGATCAACATATCGTCTTATATCACGGCATCGTTTAATCCTATAGGGGATAACCTTGGACACCCTCTTCCTTATATCAATGGGATTTAACATGACGGTATCGAGGTCATGAGGTCAACGTTCGAGGTAGCCGTGATCTTGGTATAAGACTCTATCTTTACAGTAAAACTTTTTGTTTAGATCAAAATATCATCGTCTATCTCGGCATAATTTAACCCTATTGAGACTAGACTTGGACACATGATTCCTTATATCATTGAGAATGATCAAATTAATATCGGGGACAAGAGAACGAGGATCAAAGTTCAAGGGTACTGTGACCTTGGTAAATAACTGTTTTACGCTTATGTTTTGGTTTAGTTTAACATATCGTCTTATATCGCGGCATGACGTCAAACTATTTAAACTAACCTTGGACACATGCTTATTAATAGCAAGGGCATTGAGCGAAATGAGATCAGGTCATGAGGTCAAGATCGTTGTAACATTTTTATAAAATACAGATTTTAACAGTTATGTTCTTCTGAGCTCATCTTGCATTCATTTCAGAATTGGCCAAATTATTCAAGCTAAGCCTAATCATACAGTTAACTCCAACAGTCGGAGCAGCGCAAATGCATCCAGAGTTCAAGGTCATCGTGAGCTTGATACAAATCTACATTTGCATTTCGTACTGATAAATGCCAAAATTTTCGCCAGTATCCCGTAAGTGTAACATTGATGTCTTGCCGATTTATAAATAACATCACACAATGGTGTACCATCATTGCTATTTCCTTTCTGATAATCTTACAAATTTGCAAAATTGAATGTAAACATGTATACGATTGCACATTATAAATATATATCTAGTTATTTTGTCGTTGCTCCTGATTATAGGCCTAATTCGGAGTTCGGAATCTAAATTTGTCATTCAGTGACATGTTTTTGTTAGGAGAAAACAGCTGTTAAAAATATACTCCTAAAATATATTCAAGACAAGTTCAAACTTCTCATAAAAAATGTCGATTTGCAGAAAGAGACAACTATTTTTTAGAATTTATCACTGTAATGACTGTAATCCTGTAACAAATTTGCATAAAATAATACTCACTTTTTGGGCAAATGACCATGTCTAAGGACCAATGTAGAATCCGTTTTGTCCAGCTTGAGTGTTGTTGAGCTAAAGTTCCTTTTCAATAAGCATTTTGTTGTCTACTATTTCAGCACGCGCTCATCACATTGCTTCTATTAGGCATCTGTTGGTTACGAAATATGTCTATGTCCTTTAATGAGCAAATTTTGTCATGAAAATCGAAATATATCCTTATTGAATGCTCATTTGCAGACAAAGAGAAGACTATTTTGACAAGTTACCACTGAAATGACTAACTCGCGTTACCTAGTCAGTCCTTGCAGTGGTAAAATTGCAAATATAGTCTTCTCTTGGCCTGCAAATGGACATTCAGCAAGACCATTGCAGAGGTGGGATTTGGCCGGCCTTGTCCTGAACGTGTTAAACTTTTCCTTAATACTATCAGAAAATGATATTTGTCTTTCTATATCTTCTGCATCGAAGATGTCTGCAACTCCTGCATTTTCTAAATATGTTTAATGAGCTCTAAATTGTATATTCCAAACGCCTTTGTTCTTTACAACTATAATACACCAATATATATGAATGGTGACAGCGAGCAATATCCTGAGGTAGTAAAAACTATCCAATAATCATTTGACATCACCAGCTTTCAGAAAATTTAGTTTTAAAATGTTCAACAGCATTTTGACACATACGTAACGAATGTATTATGTTTGTATTATGTAGTATTAGTAGTCGTAGTAGTAGTAGTAGTAGTAGTAGTAGTAGTAGTAGTAGTAGTAGTAGTAGTAGTAGTAGTAGTAGTAGCAGTAGCAGTAGCAGTAGTAGTAGAAGTAGTAGTAGTAGTAGTCGTAGTCGTAGTCGTAGTCGTAGTCGTAGTCGTAGTCGTAGTCGTAGTCGTAGTCGTAGTAGTAGCAGCAGCAGCAGCAGCAGCAGCAACAGCAGCAGCAGCAGCAGCAGCAGCAGCAGCAGCAGCAGCAGTAGTAGTAGTAGTAGTAGTAGTAGTAGTAGTAGTAGTGGTAGTAGTAGCCATTCCCTCCTTGATGTACCCAATTAGAGGGGCCAACTAATTATCCCTGGGCCCCAAATATGCTTATTCCAGCTCTGTTATACTGTGATGCATTACTGATAGTAATGCCTACTATATTATGTCTGTAATTTGTATGCCGTGACGTCAAAAATATTCATCATCTTGCATTTATTGTCGGCTTAAAATTGAATTTATGATAATGCAGCATTCACGTCGTTAAAAGATATATTCATTTTAACCTTGTCTTGAAATTTCGTCATTGCGACATCGAGGTTGGAATTGTTAATTTGAATAACCGCTATCCTGATTAAAGTTTGCTCGTTTCAATGTTCTGGCTCTTTCTCCTCGTAGACATATTGTGGTTTGTGTTCATAGGGCTTTTCTCAGGGCCCAGCTGTGTGTCTCGCCGGAGCCCAACAATACATAAACGACAGCACCGAACGCGTACATCCCAGCAGCACTTCCGAAAACTATGCTCCATTGTTCCAGCCTTTGCTGTGAATAAACAAAAAAATGCATTCCTGTGATCGCGAAAAGATACAATCGAAAACTCGATTCGCCTTTCCAGAGTATCCATCCATCATCTCACCTCGTATGACGTCATAATTAGCTCAGCGCGTGTATGATGACGGCACAATCATTACGTCACAAAGGGTTCCATATAGCCTGTCATCAAATCTCAAATAGTCAGACACGTTGTATGAATTGTATGTCTTTGTAATTCTTTGCTATTTAATAAACATGCTGTTGAATATTTTGAAACTACTTAGGCAGCAACAGCACCCAGTCAAATTAGTTTCAAAATATTCAACAGCTTCTTCTTCTTCTTTTCGTTCGCTGATCATACCGCCAGTCCTGTAAGTGACTATCGGCATGATCATAAGCGTCAACAGCTTACCTGTGTAGTTTTTGATAGGCAGGGTTTTCAGAGATCGATCGATCCCAACACGAGCGAGGTGTGGCTTGATCGTAGCTAGAGATTGGCGGGGCATAGGCATAGCTCTAAAACCGGATAGGTCCATTATAATCTAATAGTAAAAGCTGAAAAGAGGCCTAGAGTTAAGGAGTTCGCGCAAGTGGTCACTCAGAAAGATACAAATGGCACCAACTGTTAGACGTGCCTATACGGGCCATCAGCAGGATGGATGTAGGATGGATGGAGGGTCTGAAAGTGGCGTCATTATTTTTACAGGACCGTAAACACCAACAATTTAAAAAAATCACTAAATTCGTTCTAATGTGTACAACTTTCTTATTATAAAGGCTAGAAGCACAATTCTGGTTGTGAGTGAAAGGGCTCGGGGTCCTCTAAATAATGGTGCCTTCTATTGCTATCATGGGGGTAACTTTCATACAATTATGACATCATACATGTGAAAAACAGTACAATTTTCAATGTTTCTTACGATTTATATATCCACTGTGCATTTCCGGTGCATCTAAACAGATCAATTTCGAGTCATTTAATAACAACTATATTTAGAAATTAAGGCCGTGTTCTCACTAGAGATTTAGGCAGTGTTCTCACTGGAGACTTAACCAGCATAGCGCAATACTGGAGTATGGCGTTATTCGTGATTAACTCTCTATACTAGTGAGCAGGGCCGGATTAACCAATAGGCTAACTAGGTTGCCTCGCTCCTTAACCATTTGCTGCCTAAGACATCCAAGAACAGCCTTTATATTTGTCTTGAGAAATGTCCATTTGCAGACAACGAGAAGACTATTTTTGAAAATTTACCACTGGAATAACTGGCTCGGTAACCGAGCCAGTTATTCCAGTGGTAAATTTTCAAAAATAGTCTTCTCGTGGTCTGCAAATGGACATTCTTAGAAGAAATTTGTTTAGTTTTTTGACACATTTAGACATTAAAGGGTTAAACCAAAAGGCATTTGAGGCTTTTTTCTACATACTACGTAACGACGAGCTGTTAACACCACATTTTGTCCTCAATAATAATTACTAATATTATGCCAAATTACGCGTCTTAATGCACCTCATAGCATCTAGATTTACACATTTTCCAGGGGGCCTTCCGTACTTCCCCGACGAGAGGGGACACGTCTTATGCTCCCCCCCCCCACCCACCTTTGGGTGTCCAGCCTAGGGCATCGCGACAGCTTAATCCGGCACTGCTAGTGAGAACACGGCCTTAGTCGTAATCGTTATGTTCCCGATCCTACCACACAATGATGAATTTCTATTTTGTAGATATATTTGCTACTAAAAGAGAGTTTTTGATCTGCTAAGAGGCACCAGAAATTCACCGTAAATATATAAAACATGACAATTTGACAAATGACATTTTACATCTTTTTATATTTGTGACGTCATAATTATATGGGAATTAGTTGCACAATAGCTGTAGAGGAAGCAGTGTTTAGAGGATTGTTATACCTTACATTCAACACCAGACTTGTGTTTCTATAACGGTATTTGCGGTAATTTTTGGTAGTTACCATGGGAACGGTTCTGTAAAAAATAATTGCACCACTTTCAGACCCCACTCCCACGCTGGTGATAACATCCATTGATTGCCCTAACAACTGATACCGTTGCCATTCTTCTACCCGACTATTTGTCCAAAAGTGTTGAATTCAGATTTGGCTGGTAGACGTTTACAATTTAATACACATTATGTTCCATGTTTTGAAACTAATTGCAGGCTAAATACACTATTAATAATATGTTTCATATTCATCATTAGCTTTATGTGTCGATCACTAGACGGGAAGGTGTTTGCTGTCAGGTATGCCACTGCCCAGGGCGACCATCGCTCTAGATGTATCCGGAAAATGCGGATTTGTAACAGGGTTCCGGATTTGGGGACATCCATTCAAATATTCGGATTTCTTTTTATCCACATATTACACAGATTTTTTTAGCAAAATTTTGAGTAGACAATTAACGCGTGGCGTCCTATGCTTGAGCGACAGGTCGGATCCTCAATTCCGACCAGGATGCTTGTAGAAGAAGCTCCTAAAGTACGCAATGTTAGAGACGGCGTATATCAAAGCATTTTACATCTTACCCGTATGGGTAATTTACATTACGAAACTGAGTTTTATTACTGAAACAAACCATTCTTACATTATTTTGTGTAAAGATTCCAACCACATATGGTCCGGCTATGCCAGGCATAGTGCCAATGGTATTGGTAATACCGAGCAGGGTGCCTGGAATTGAATGACAAAAATATAGCAGTACATTAATCATTTCATGACGAAGTCGCCCAAAACCGGCCTTTGCAGTGGTTTCCAAGAATGCCCATTTGCAGGCCAAGAGGAGGCTATTTTTAGATTTTACCACTGGAATGACTGTGTTCGATAATCGAGTCAGTGACTCCAGTGTTACATTTTCAAAAATTAGTTTTCTCTTCGCCTGAACATGGATATTTAATAAGCAAATGTATTTGTTTTTGATCAAATTTAGTCATTAAAAGGTTAACCTATAAGCGATGACGTTATCGCGTACAGATAATATACAAATCTATTCCGTCATATGACAAATATAGACATTAGGAAATATACTTAATCCGATGCCGAAACAAACACGACTCCACTCAGAGAAGTTGCTGATTCACACTTTTATGCTCATTCTTGTCCGTAGTGACCCCATGACCTAGATAGTTGAACTTTGGAGATGAAGTTCAAAATACTTCTAGCCCACCGCAATTTGACTGTAGCCTATGTGCCAAATTTGGTGATTCTTCACTTTTCTTCCCGATTTATGTCCAAAACACGGATTCCGACATTGTGACATAGTGACATCGATATTGACCTTTTAACCTCAAACTAGGCATTTGGAGGCTAAGAGAAGAGTATTTTTGAATATTTAACGCTGGAATGACTGAGTCGGTACACGAGCTAGTCATTACAGTGGTAAAGTTTAACGCATACATTCTTCAATACAACACACCATGATACGTTGACGCGAGAGTCATTGAGATAGAGTCACATGGTGCGCACAGATAAATACAAATATTTGGCAGATATTTGTATAATTCATGTCGTACATATGCAAACCTTAATATATAGTACAGTGGCTGTGTGGGGTCTGCTGAGTGGGTAGTATTGTTATTTCACTCACCTGCATATGCTGGAGCGAGATCCAAATGATTAACAAGAAAGCCAGCTGAGGAAAAGCCCTTTAGTCCCACGGATGCAGTCAAATACACAATCGCCAGTGTGTAGTTACATCCTATGTAGCCGGTCAGTACTAGAAAAATGGCTGGACCCAGAGAACCTATGCGAAAATCTATATATTAATAATACATTTGGCTTGCGCTATTTCACCCCCCCCCCACCCCAGCAGTAGAGTCAGATTGCACAAAGGACTTGCCGACATCAAAACCTTCTAAATTATTACATTCTCAATATAATATCTGGACAAGATCTTGTTCGAGCATCCTTGCGCTCTAGGCTTAAAACAAAACCGCATGGTGCGAAATCTGTCAAAATCTGGATGGAGAAACATACATTTTGAATGCAGCTATTTTTCTTAATTATTATTTAAAGATGACGAGACAAAAATCTTATTTGTAGTTGTTGCATATATCAGTTTAAACAGGTGTTATACAAAACAGTTGA
This sequence comes from Chaetoderma sp. LZ-2023a, assembly GCA_034401795.1. Classification (NCBI taxonomy): domain Eukaryota; kingdom Metazoa; phylum Mollusca; class Caudofoveata; order Chaetodermatida; family Chaetodermatidae; genus Chaetoderma; species Chaetoderma sp. LZ-2023a. The sequence goes on from JAVVLW010002833.1 coordinate 17,544, forward strand.
ATAATGGATGCATCCAGTTTTAGGCATACACGGCTCATCTCTAGCTATGCTCCACACACACCTTTCCCGTCTTGGGATTAATCGATCACAGTACGCTCTGAATCTAAATTTCCACAATTTCTATACAGGTAAGCTGTTGAATATTTTGAAACTAACTTGAATGTGTGCTGATGTTACCTATGGCAACAACAGCGACCAGTCAAATTAGTTTCAAAATATTCAACAAAATGAGTATTAAATAGCAAAGACATACAATTCGTACAACTTGTCTCACTGCTAAGCGTATGTGATGGACTATATCGCGACATTTATGGCGTGGTTGATTATGACGTCAGCCTACATGTGACGTAGTTGAATATGACCTCATATGATTGACTGAGAAACTGGATTCCCCAATTCAGAAGAGGTGAGAGAAACCCCATCTCGAATCTGATCATCTGTTCACCAATCACCAATTCATTTAGCAATCAGTCCGACCAGGAACGCGAATTGTTATTCGTTTCATTGTATTATCATCACCACACTGTCGGAGAGCAGCAACCAGTCTAGATAGTAAGACAACTTGTGATCAAAAAGGCATCATCAGGCGGGGAAAGGCACCTCTGATGAAGGTGCGTGCGTGCGTGCGTATGCGCGTGCTCGGGTGCGTACGTGCGTGTGTGCGTTCGTATGTGTGTGTGTGTGTGTGTGTGTGTGTGTGTGTGTGTGTGTGTGTGTGTGTGTGGGTGGGTGGGTGGGTGGGTGGGTGGGTGTGCCAACCCCACCTGCACACCCTGCGTCCATCTGGACAAATCTAAAAGGCCACTGCTCATTTATTACATGGAATGGTGTTACAATTTCAAACGACATAGTATCCTTTTTAAAAGTAGCTGGAAAATACGATTATGGGTAACCTAAAAATGAAATAATATAGCATCGTATCTAAATAATGTAGAGTAATGCATAGTAACTAAAATGGTTGGTGCCCTCTGCCTACCAGATTGTAAATCTCTAGTTGTACTGTATTCGTCATATAAAATCGCATCTAAGCCACAATTTGGCGTTGAATTGTAGAAATCAGGTGCAGCAAGGTTTGTTATTGGATTCGTCCTGCACATTTGGCAGCCGAAAGTCTCTCATCGAAGAACGAACATTTCTGAGATTATGACTGGAAGTTCCATAACTCACCAATATCACAAAGCTCTTCAGCACGTATTTGGCACACATAAGTGATAGGAACCTTCGAGTTAGGCGTGCTTATGAATGCAAACCATTGACTGGTGCAAGTACTATACATGTTCCACACGCGTGTATGAAAATGATGAGCAGTGCTGGGTTCATTAAGCTTCTACTAGAAGCTGGGCAGCCACGCGGTGTTCAAGGGATCTATGAAAGGTTCGGCGTCTCTTAAGAATAATGGTACACAAAACTAGTACTCCAAAGCAATGATAATCCTTCGAAAATCTTTGTAAATTATTCTTTCTTACTTCCAATAATGTGGTAATTTTGTCAACTTGGCTGGTTGCACGTTTTGTCTAGCGGTCTATTAGTATAGTACGGATATAGCAACATTGTTTATGATCTTTAGCCATTGATTTCTATGTTGTCTGTCACAACCTTCGTTGATCCAATTGAGATGTTAGTAGAACCTCGATGAATCTACTATTTTCAAATATGCACGTGCTAACTGAAAGATCATACCTATTTGGCCATTCTATAGGGCCCTCATACACACGACAAGGTCAAATTGTGTTATGTCATACTTCTGTCTAGTATCATCTGCAACCTTTCTCGAACTCCTTGATCCTTTCATCGCGAAGTCGCCCAAAACCGGCCTCTGCAGTGGTCTTGAGGAATGTCCATTTGCAGGTCAGGAGAGGACTATTTTTTAGAGATTTAACACTGGGATGACTGGCTCGGTTATCGAGCCAGTCATTCCAGTCGTAAATTCTCAAAAATACTCTTATCTTGGCCTACAAATTGACATACACTTAAGATATAATTTCGATTTTCTGGTCAGATTTAGCCATTAGTGGCTTAAATCCAGTAAACTCGGGCTTATTCTTTTATTAGAAGGATGTTTCCTGACCGGAGGGGTTTTATACCGTTGGTGCATCATGGAAAAATCTCATTCATGGTCTAAAAATCCCTTTCTTCAATTGGATGATTTCATCTGGCAAATGTGCAAGATGGCTCCCATCGCAACCGGCATTGCGTTTTCTTAATCCAAGTTAATGGCAAATTGTGAATAATGAGTTGAAAAGTTAACTAGACGGTAAACGTGAATTTATCATATATATCCCCACTAAGGGTTTGCCTTTTCGAGCACATAAATATCCTTGGACTAGTTTGCATAAAACATACATAAAATTGTAGAAAGCACTACAAGACACATTTGGAATCGTCAGTTATTAGTAAGCTAGAAAAAAGTGATAGACTACCAAATAGTTGTTTCCCCGTCTCAGAAAAATGGGAGATTGTGACATCTTTGATGGATTCACCGGCGATCCAGTCGTGAGAAGTTTCGACAGAAGCCATTGTTTGTCGATACAGCTGTCTATCAATTAACATTAAAGGAATGGTGTAATTTCGGCTCTAAATCAAGTTATTATCTAATGTGTTAAATTTGGTCATAAAATTGATTAGGAATTAAAATGAGTTGAACTTCAGATACAGCTGTGACGTCATACATCAACCGGCTCAGGAAATGGTAACCTTGCTAAGGCGTGATTGATTATGAGCAAATGCAGCGATACCCAAGTCTGATAAATTATCACAGTCCTTGCTGTACGTCAGCTATGTTAGATGATCACAAGCCGACCATCAGGTTTATTTGGATACATTAGTCAATCTAGCTGTCATAATCAATACACTAGATAACCCCTTTATACGTCATTTAATTGTTTCATCACAAGCCAAATATAACATCATGTCGCCGGCAACATATTTCATCACGGCCAGATTCTAGTCGCAGTGTTCGTTGGAAACGAAATTAAAACAATCTTAGATCAACTACCAAAATTGGTCGAATTCTGATAACTAGTTCAAATCCAGAATTTCAATCCTCTCAGATTCAACACTTCTTTATGAGCCAATTTATTGCTACTCAGCACATCATCATCAAATGCAATTTTGCATGAGTAGCCATTTTCATTTAGGATAGCTGTCACTCTAGTCGAGTTTGACGTCACACTCAAATACTACAATATTAGTTTGATGATAGCCAATTCCTAGAGCTTATGTTGCTTTGAAGCGTCATCGTTACGTCATTCTACCATCGCAGCCCCTTTGCCACTACGTCGTTATAAGATGACTTCAAGTCTATTATTACATTTTAGACAAAGACTGAGAAGGAAATCTATACCTTTAGCACTGAATGTGGAGGATGGCGACGATGATGAGAAATATCGAAAATAATAACATAAGATTGTGGTGATGATGATTATGATGATGATGGCAATGTGGACAGGGCGCTGATGTTGTTGCTACTGCTCCTGCTGCTGCTGTTGCTGCTTCTGCTGCCGCTTCTGCTGCTGCTTCTGCTGCAGCTGCTGTTGCTGCTGCTTGTGATGATAATGATGATGATGATGATGATGATGTTGATGATGATGACGCCGACGACGACGAAGACGAAGACGATGACGATGACGACGACGACGACGACGACGATGACGACGACCACGATGACGATGATGATAATGATGTTGACACCGAGGACATCGACGCCGATGGCTGTGACAACGCGGAAAACGTCAACGACAATGACGATAACGACAACGAATATGGCGACGATGCCGACAATTATGACGGTGGCAGTGGTGGTGGCTGCGGCGGCAGTGGTGACTGCGACTACGACGACAACATTGACTGCCATGACAATTCCTACGCCAGCTGCGACGGCGATGATGACGACGACGATGACTGTGATGATGATGATGACGACCATCACTTTGATTTTTACAATACATCTTACCCAGTGTTATCATAAGTTTTCTTGTATTTGTTGTTGTCAGATAATGATTCTTTCTAAGAAAATCTGATATCACACCTGCAAGAGAGTATACCACCCACATCGCCAAGTACGGTAATCCTGAGACGAAACCATTCTGAGACAGAAAATACGCTGACAAATTTTGTAAGATAGACTTCAAGGCTTGAGACTCACCCCTCGTGTGTCAAGTTGATCCTCTAATTGTCTAACCGGCCTTAAACTTCATATGCTATGGTCTTCATAAGTGTTCACTTGCGTGCCAAGAGGATAATATTTTTTGAAAATTTACAATGGAATGTCTGGGCCCGTCCTTCCAGTGGAAACTCTTTTAAAATATTTCTCTCTTGGCATGCAAATAGATACTTCCTAAGCAAAAAACATGAATTTTATTGAGGATATCCAACCCCTTTGATAGTCAAACTGGTCAAAACCTGTTTCTGCAACAGTCTTGGGAATTGAAAGATATTTTTATTAATTTCAGTAGGAAATTTCTAAAAACCGCCATCTCTTGGACTGCAAAAATTGTAATTCTTTTTTTAAACCTTGACCATTACAGAGTTAAGTGATATGAATATGATTTTGAAAGCTTTCAGGCACTACTATCACAAGAGGGTGTTAGGGATTCTCGCCTCAAATGGTACATTGTGGTGATGATTATCATACAGAGATTCTATATCATTCATTCCCGGTCGCATTTGTCTATGCGACAATCAGATTTGCCAAAATTTTGTCAAGAGAATCAAAATACGCCTTTTTAAATTTTCATTTTCAGGCCAAGTGAAGACTGCTTTATGATATTTAACTAGGGAATGACCGGATCAGTTACTGAGCCAATCACTCCAGTGGTAAGTATTTAAACAATAGTCTTCATTTTTTCCTGTAATGGACATACCAGAAGCCCGCTGCATCTGCCGTTTTTTTCCGGGTTGAACATCAAATAGATAATGGTAAATAAATCAAATATGTTTTAAGCAGTGCCCATTTGCAGGACCAGAGAAGTCTATTTTCGGTCACCGAGCCAGTCCGTCATTCAAGTGATACATTTTCATTAATAGTTTTCTCTTGGCCTGCGAATGGACCTTTCTCTTGTCCACAAAATATTCAACGGCCTGTATGTTATGCTGGCAAAGGTTAGTGATCGGCGTTAGTCTATTTAGACAAAAAAACCGCGATTCAAAGATCAAAGGTAGTATATTTTTTTAAACACAAACATAGTTTATTTTGATGAGGTTTTGCACAGATACATTCTGCAGAAATGTATAGGTAATAATAAACTCATATAATTTTGAAAACGATGTTTCTACGTTCAAAGATACATCAAAGTACAATGGACATTTCCACTTTATCCATCCATCATATGACGTCATACTTAAGTATGTGACTTGTAGAATGACATCATAATGAATGCCGTCAATTTGACATCATGATTTACGTAGATAAGTACGTGACGAGCGCATATTTGAAGACGCACTATACGTTGTTGTACGATGTGCATGGCTCTACTATTTAATACATATTCTGTTGCATATTTTGAAACTTGACTGGGCGCTGTTCCTACTATAGGCAGCAACAGCACCCAGTCAAATTAATTACAAATTATTCAACAGTTCACCTGTATAGTTTTTAGGAAACTTATAGTAAGGGCATTCGAGGATCGATCAATCCCAACATGGCGAAGAGTGGGTGGAGATTAGCTAGAGGTGGGCGGGGCATAGCTAAAACTTGAAAGGTCCTTTGAAAGACGAATCACAGAATTGCTAAATGAATGTAATTGATGGATTTGCAGCGAGGACTAGCCTATAACCTAACCACAATGACTGAATCTAGTTTTAGCTATGCCCCACCCATTACTAGCTAAGCTCCACCCATGTGTTGACCGTGATGGGATTGATCGATCCCTGCACTCTCTGCATCTCAATTTCATAGTAAACTATACAGGTCATGTAAGTTGGTGAATACGTTGATGCTGTTGCTGCATAGGGCTCTATTAGTTGTACAGATATTTAACAGCATGTTTATTAAATAGTAAAGATGTACAATTCGCACAACAACGTCTCGTCTGCCCGCAATTAAGCGTTCGTGACGAACCTAGCAACGTCATTCATGACGTGATTGATTATGATGTCATCCTATATGTCACGTGGTTGAGTATGACGTCACACGATATATGTTTAACCTGGAATCCTCCATTATTAACGGTTTCACCCTTAGAGACACGAGATTATGAATTCTTTGTTGAATGCTTCGAAACTAATCTTACATAGATAGCAACAGCTCCTGGTTAATTTGATTTCTGGGTCTCATCCGGATCCCGGTTCTCTTATGCAGAACTCCTCATGCACGGCAAGCTCCTTCGCAACGCTAAAATGTGAGCAGGCAGGCAGGCAGGCAGGCAGGCAGGCAGGCAGGCAGGCAGGCAGGCAGGCAGGCAGGCAGGCAGGCAGGCAGGCAGGCAGGCAGGCAGGCATACATACAGACATACAGACATACAGACAGACAGACAGACAGACATACGTTACCTTTTTTATGTCAAAGTGAAGCACATGCTGGATGAAAATAGGCATGGACGTCAGCAGTGTATAGTAGCCCCAATTAGCACAGAAATTCAGAACTAGCATCGCCCATACAGGTGCTGACTTCAGAACTGATAACCAGGGAATTTTGCGCTTCTGAAATATATGTTTGTAATAAAAACAGGCGCGCACGCGCGTAGTCTATAAACTGATTTTAACTCGTTTCAGTGCACACCCGATAACAACTCGTTTGGTCACGTGTCAATAACAGTCCAACCATAACATTTCTTGTGTGAAACGGATAATACGCTTAATTATTATCTTAATGCGCTACACACGCCACAGATAACGCAGCTTACTGGACTGATGCCTGCCCGATATGTTCAGTATTGACCCGGTATAGGCGCGGCATCGGTCCAGTAAGGCGCGTTATTTTATCAGAGGTATTTCCTTGGCTGGTCGATAGGTTCTCTCTAACAACATTCAAATGCTACACAGTTGCTATAACAAGTATACAGTCATAGATATTGGATTTCTTAGAAAACCTCCGATTTCTTCATTCGTTATTTCAACAAGCATAAGAAATCTACATAAAAGGCTTTAATTTTCTTGGACTACCAAAATGCGTGCGCACATATGGTTACGCTATATTTCTTTATCCTTCCAGCAGTGGAGTAGCCACGTTTTCATCTCAGGGGGAGCGAGGTCTAAAAAGGCGCCACCCCACTTCAGCGAGGACTAAAAAAGGTGCCCCCCCCATACCAATTAGTCGTCGGAATATGCTTAAATTTCTTTAATAAAGAGAAACTAGCATCCCGGCATCACCAATTATTTTTTCTACCGAGAAAGTAGCGTGTATTCTACCATTCTTTGTCTTAATATAGCGTAATTAAAACAAAAAGTCTCAACATAACGATGGGCAAGCATGACAAGTAGACATTGGGAGGTGGAAGGCCCAGAAACTTGTCTTTGTT